>JAAAKG020175393.1:0-26778 GCA_010014905.2 Druon quercuslanigerum | reverse complement strand
AAAAAAACATCCTTCGTGGTTGACAATTCATATATTTTGCGTGTAAAAAATGCAATAGAAAATAATTATTTTGGTTTCGAAATTCATCTTTTGGTTGAATTTGACTTTTTTTACATAAAATTAAAATCCAAATATTTAGTTAAAGAAATGAAAATTTCAACTATATTTTTAAAAATCCATTTTTCTTAGTTGAACATAAAAGTTTATTTTAAAAAAATTTGTATGTTTAAAGATTAAACTATTTTGTTGAAAATCCAACTGTTTTTAATTGAAGTTTAATATTCTTTACAAAAAATTGACCATTATTTTAAATAACTCGACAATTAAAGAAAAATTCTATTATTTTTTTTTGAAAATTTGTCCCTTTTGCTTGAAAGTTCAACTATTTGGTTGTAAGTGCAAATCTTTGATAGATAATTTTCTGTTTTTTCAAAATTTCAACTATTTGGTTCAAAATTAATATTTTTACAATTAATTAACAAATCATCTCTTATGTTTGAAAACTCAACTTTTTGACTCTAGGAGTCAATTTTTTTCTAAAACATTCGACCTTTAACTTGAAAGTTCTTATTTCATGCTTTGAGGTTTCGAGCTTTGTGTGGTGATTCGCGAGAAGGAATGGGAGAAGTGTAAAAATGTTTAAAATAACCTGGCTTAGTTCTTATACAATTCCTATCAAAACATATAATTCTTAAAAATGGAAGCTGGTATTTTATATTTTAAATTCCTCTTGATATATCATGGAAGATATCACAAAGGAAAGCTATAAATATCAACTCTTTTATTTTTCAGCTGGACTGGCGATACCATCTTCGTTGCCCGACTCTGAAAGAATAATACCTCAGCCAACGAAGGTGATTCTATCCAGCACGTGCCACCACGCGTACACGTCTTGCAAGTGAGTTTCTACTCCTGCCCTCTATTTCACTTTTCTTTCGGTTCCCTACCGTCCTCAATTTCACATTTCAATTAAACTGAAATAATTCTGCTTCATAAGGCACAATCGCGTCATCATTAGAGCCGAATGAACCAAAAGAAATTTGCATATTTAACGAGACTATTTCTTCAGAAGCGACCCCGACTGCAAGGCTCTGCTTCAGCCAGTTCTAAACCATTGCGATCAAGCAACCTGTGCCAGGAATGAGTGCATGGATGCGCTTCAGCACTTCTACAAGTCAGCAAATCATAAACATTCTGTGGAAATTGCATTCTGCTTGTGCAAGTGAGTAGAGACAATTTTAAATTTAATTTTTTTAAATCGTACATAGAAAGTAGGCTTCCTTTATAGCTACGAGTCAAATGGTACTCTTTTTGCGAGTTCCTTTTTAGTTCATTTGTATCCGATAGATGGCCAGTGACGGGTGCCGAAGTTTTAAACTACGCATAATTCAAGTTTCTTTATTAAATCTTTCCCAGTTAAATATTATTTAATTTCTATTATAAAGAAAATGTGTCCTTTTTTATTGCAGCTCTCTTTGAACCATGTATTTATTCTAATAAAAAAAAACTTCTTTCGGCGTATCATCATCTTCGAAAGCAACTACATATGACGTGACGCTATTTTCCATGATTTTTACTCACTTCTCCCTACTGTGCAAATTTGCAAAATTTCGGTGAAACACTTTTAAAAATATCATGTGACACTGATGCTGACAACTTTTCATTTGAAAATAAAAAATATTAGTTTAATTTCGTAATATGCACCCGAACAACAAATTATAAGTTAAAACTATTTGACACCAGTTTGAGGATACTTTTAATTAAATTTTTCAGACACTTTTTTTTATTGATGAGTTTAACAAAATCATTCAATTATTGATAAAATAGTTGAATTTTTAACAAATAGAAGCAGAATTTGTTGCCTAGAAAGATGAACTTTCTAAAAAAAAAGAACGAATTTTCTACCAAAGGGCGAATTACACTCAAAATTTATGAATTGTCTCCCAAATACATAAATCGTCTACCAAATACTTAAGTTTTTAACTAAAAAAAATTTATAAACAAAATTGAAAAATTGTTAGATAAAAAGTAATTATCAACTGAAAAAATTGAACAAAACACTTTTATCCTTTAACCAAAAAGATTAATTTTCAATAAGAAAGAATTATTTTCCATCCAAATAGATAAAATTTTAACAAAATGGTTCAATTTTTAGACTTTTAAACCGATAGAAAAGAATTTTCAACAAAAATTTAATTTTCAATCAAGAAGGATGAATTTTCGAAAAAAAGTTGAATTTTTAACTAAAAAAGGCAAGTTTTCAATCAAAAATTAAATCATTAGATTGTCAGTTTAACAAAATAATTTTTTAAAAATAATTTTTAACAGTTCACTTATAAAAAATATGTAGAACAATGTTAAAAAAATTGAATATCTACATTATCAGATAAAAAGATTAATTTCCAACCAAAAAATAAATTAATTTCAAAAATTAGTTGATTTTTTAAATGAATAGAATAATTATAAACCAAATATTCTAATTTTCTACCAAAGTATTTGAATTTTTAAACAAAAAATATATAAATTTTCAAGAGTTAACATAATTTACGTTCGAATAAGTAATTCTTTTACTAAAATGATGAAGTTAAAGAAAAAAATGCATTTTGTACGAAGTAGTTAAAATGTAATAGAGTTATTAATATTTATTTTTTTAATCTGAGTAGTTGATTTTTAACTGAAGAACCCCTAGAAACATTTTATAAATTATATTTCAACAAAGAAAAAGATTTTGATCATAAACAAAAGACCTCAAGCAAAACAGATTAATTTTCAACCAAGATTTTGCATTTTCAAGCACGAATGTTAACTTAACACTAAAAATACGAATTTTCTAACAAAAAAGGCGAATATTCAACAAAATACATAAATTTTCGACCAAAAATGGAATAGATGCATTTTCATTGAAGCCAATTACTGCTCAACTAAACAAAGAAAATAATGCTTAGCATAACTGTTAAATTTATATCCAAAGAGATGAATTTTCTACTACAATGATGAATTTTTAACTAAACGGTTAAATTTTGAACAAGAAAATAAAAAATGAAACAGTTAAATTTTCAGTTAAGAAAGCTAATTTTCAACAAAAAATGAATTGAGCTTTCAACGAAGTAGTTATATTTTCATACAAAAATTAAATCGCTATTCAATTTCTTAAATTATTCCATTGAGTCCGTTTAAATGTAAATAAAATTGAGCAGAAAGGGAAATTTTCTTGAAAACAAAACAAAAAAGTATTCTTTAAATAGGGGAAAAGAGTTTATAGGCAGTTAAGATAAACATGATTTGCTTATCGTGGCAGTAGTGGGGATGTCAAACAGAAGTTTTCAGAGCAATTGCGAATCACCACACAAAAGGGAGACGCGAATAGAGATAGAAGGTGCAGATAGTATACATGTAAGAGAGAGAGAGAGAGAGAGAGAGAGAGAGAGAAGGAATAGGTTTATTCGTTCGGTCGTACGTACGATCAGTCGTATTTTTCAATTCTCTCCAATTAAAAATGAAGTTTCACTTTAAAAAATGCCCAGAGAATTCAGTGACAAGTATTCTCACTCTTGTTTCAAATTGTTTTTGCTCTTTATTTATTGTTTGATTGACGGTTATATAAAATTCCCTAAATTGAAAAAAATTGTCACAAGAGGGAGGGCTGAGTCAAAAATCACTGAAAATAGCCTCACGTAATATTTTAACGCTCCCTAGAGCAGCCCGAGTAAACATTCTTCGACTTGGTTTTGACATGAATTACGCCCAATAAAGACATGCTGAAGTCGAAAAGGTCTACTTGAGCATGTCTCAGTTTTGAGACGGTGCCAGACTTCAATTTATGCCTTGAAGACAATTTCGTATGTCTTGAAGACATATGCATATGTCTTAAGCCGCGTATTTACGACTCCAAAACGAGCGATTTATAACTTCGTGTGTATACCTGCTCTAAAAAAGGGTAATTCTGACTGTGATAAATGCTAAGCATTGTTGTTCCTTTTTACGTATTTCTAACGGCTTAGGAGATCCTTTTAGAAAGTTACAATTTTAATTTTTATAAAGAAAATTTGTAAGGGTTATACTTTTTCAGAAGCACAGAATCTGAATTTATTCATTAAAAATATATAATATAATAATTACACATTTTTCATTCGTCAATTTTAATATCCTTTATGAGTCCAAAAAGGTTCGACCATGTCAGCCAAGACAAGGCTCGTCTTGAGACAAGTAAACGTTGTCTTAGCCAAAACAAGGCTCGGCTTGGGACAAGTAACCCCTCTCTTACTTCCCGTGACCATAAACGTAAGACAAAGTCTTATGTCTTGACTCAGTTTGGAGACGCGGCCAGACATCGATGTCTTGGAGACGAACTGAAGATATTAGCAAGTCGAACTCAAGTCGAAGCACTTTTACTCGGAAAGTTTCAGTCTCTCGGGATTTCTGAGAGCCAATACGCAATGCCGTTCCATTCGCAAAAGGAGCCTTTTTTAATAAAGGTATTTTAACTTTTAAGTGGCTTTCACCGCGAAACAATACGAGAAACTTGGTCCCTCTTAAGTTCTTTTCCTTCTGGTTCTTCTTTTCCATCTTGTTTTTTTTCCTCTCGTTTTATTATTTCGGTTACTTATTTTCTGTCCCCATTTCCCGATCCTTTGTCCGGAGTCTTTTTCCTCTCATTTGAACTTTTTTTTCTTTTTCCCTCGCCTCACGCTCCTAACTTGCGGAATAGAGATTGAACGAATCCCGTCTCGATTCGACGAATAAAATACGTATCCACTTGTTTAATGCTCGTTGAACAATAATACCTCGTCTTACGAAACAGTTTCAAGCATTCCGAGACGTGCACTTTCTATTTTGAAAGGTACTCCCTTGTGCGATAAATCGGTGCATCTTCACGATTTTCTCAATACTATGTAGCCTTTGTGCAACCGTCAGAAAAAGAAATAAGATTAATAGCTTTTTCGTTTAACTTACTGGTTTCCGTTCAGTCTTAGTATCCGAAGTTCATTATCAGCGCCGATTGCAATTAGTCAAAGAGTATTAAGAGAGAAGTTTTATAATTATTCCCTTTAATTGCATTTAAAACTTCCTTGTATTCTTTTATTTAGACAGTTGTAGTGTCAGCCTCAGATTTCTGGAAAAAAAGTTTTCTATGATTTTAAAAATCACAATAACGTATAATATCAGTCAGTAAAACAAAAACATAATGCTGGTAAAAAAAACTTAGGATTTTGCAAAAATAATTATTTTAGCAATAGTTTTTGTAATTGAGATTTTGCCGTCGCATACTTTTAACGGTTTTTATAAGTGTTTTAATTTTAAACAATTATGTTTTTTTATAAAAAAGATTGCCTACAATCCCTCTTTTTCTAGTTTTGAAAATAAGTAAATAATTTTCAAATATATTAAATTGTTTGAAATTTTTTTCTTTTCAATAAATAGTATTCAAAAAATAATGTTTTTTATTTAAAATTACATTATAAGTGATATTATTTTAATTATGGAAATAATATTTCTAATTATGTAATTTCAAATAAAAAACATTTTTTGAAGGATGGCTTTTTTCGGGGAAAATATTCTTTAGGCCTCTACTGCTGATTGTTTAAACTTATTTATTAAATTTATAATTTAAACTTTTATACAAATCACTTTATTTAAAAATTGTTTATTTATTTTCAAAATAGCAAACAATAGAGTTGTAGGAAATATTTTTACTCAAAAAAACATAAATGATTAGAATTACACTACTTTTAAAAATTGGCGAAAACCAGCGGCGGTGAAATTTCCATTACAAAAAATATTGTTAAAATAATTATTTATTGTAACTCTTGATTTTTAAACAACCTAATTTTTGTCCTCTTTTATTGATTTCTTTTATTGTTTTTCAAACTCATAGACTTTTTTTAGAGGCCTGAATTTTTGCACAACAACTGCTTTAAAAAAAGATGCTTTCAAAATGCATAACTGCGACGTGGAAAATGCAATTTATTTTCCTTTTTTTGAAAAATTGTCTGTGAATCTCAGAGATCTGATTTCCAAAATTTCCAAACATTTTAAGTTGAACATCAAGAAGATTTGAACACTTTCAAGTTTTCTGTAGGATTTTAAGTTAATTTTTCTCAATTTTACATGACTTTATAAATTTTTGGGAAAAGTCAAGTATTTCAGATGATATTATAATCTTAGATTTTTTAGAGTGTTGAAAAGATTAGAAATTTTCATAAAACTTTCCAAGGATTTTGAAATGTTTTAAGTGAAAAAAACATATTTTTTAGATTCCTTGAAGAATTTAAACTGTTTTTTTTATCTGGAAAAAGTGATTTAAGTAGAAAATGTAAAACGTTATCAAAACATTTTAAAATATTTTTTAAAAAAACCCTAAGAAAAACCTGGAAAATTTTAGGTCAAGTTTTTTAATTTTTAAAGGTTATTCAGAATATTAAGAATAATTCCACTCAGTTTAAAATATATCTAGGAATCGAAGAAGTTTTAAGAAGTTTTAAAAAGTTTCAAAAACTGAAATTTTTCCGAAAATTTATCCAATACTTTTTAATTATTTTCGAACTTTTAGAAGTCCTGAGTATTTGTTAAAATGACTTGAATTATTTTCTTAAATGTTATAAAATCCTTTAGAATAAAAAGATATACTTTTTTGACACATTTAAAATCTTCAAATTTAAAAAATTTTTTTAAGAATCTCGTTGAAATGATTTTTATATAAACTTTAAAAAATAAACGTAAAAAATAAATAGATATTCGTAATTTTTGTTTTGCATTACAAATTATTTCCCCCCTTAAATTATTGTCCGAGATCTTGTTTCTTTCTTAATTAAAAAATTTTTTTAAATAAAAATTTGTGTCATTGGTATAAATGCCTAAAAATAGTTTTGGAAAATTTTAAATGAATTTAACCGTTTCTAAATAAAGACAAAAATATTCTTTAATAAAAATATGAACTATTAAAATTCTCATTTTAGCTCGTTGTTTAAAGATTCAACATTATGTTAAAAATAAACTTCTTTGTTAAAAATTTATATTTTTGGGTTCAAAGAATTAACTGTTTTGTAGAAAATTCGTTTGTTTTGGAAAAAATTCCATCTGTTTTGGTCCGAAATGAAAATGGTTAAAAATTTATTTTCTTTGACTGAGGATTCTACTATTTTTATCAAAATTCACCTTTTTCTGTATTAAATCAACAGTTTTACATTAAAAATTAATTTTGTTGTTATTGAAACATCAAATATATATTACATTTTTGTATATTTATTCATCTTTTTCAGGTTGAAAATTACACCGTTTGAATGAAAATTAACTTCTTTTGAATTGTCTAACTAAAAAAGCGCAAATGTTTAAAAATATTTTTGAATTTTCTCTAGAATCTTAACAAAATTTCATTTGTATAATATTAAAAACAAATAAACAAGGATCGAAATATTAAGAATTAAGTTTTATTATTATTAGTATATGCGTTACATTCAATTAAAAAAACAGTAATCAGAATAAAACTCTTATAAGTTTTTATTTTTAAATTCTTCTTATTTTAAAAGATTTCACGTAATTTTCAATATATTTAGTGATTTTATTTTATTAAAAAGTTGCATGTAGTTTTTAAGAATTTTCTCGAATTTTGAAAGGCTTGGAAAGATTTCATGTATGATTTATAAGGTTTTGAAATATTTTAAAGAAGTTTAAGGGATTTCAGGAAATTACGAACATTTGAAAATATCTCAAGGTTTATTAAAAGAATTTTAAGGAACTGCATGAGATTTCTGCGGATTTTAATAATTTAAAGTATCCAAAAGGATTTTAAGGTACTTTCAAGAACATCAGAAAACTTTCAAGAGCTTTAAAAAGTTTTAGACAATTAAAAAATATTTTAAATGATGGGAAATTGTTCAGGGTTGTTTAAGAGATTCCAATGATTCTTATTTTCTTTATATTTTTACAGTACAACTAAAAAATTCAGAAAATCCAATTCCGGACTTTTATGAACTTTATTTATTTATTAAAAATGAAATTATCAAATATTTCTATTAAAAAAATTATTTTTAATATTTAAAAATTTTAAAATTATTGTTTGAATTTAAAATAAAAATAGACCTTATCGTCCTCCTCGAGCGTTCACTTCGTTGCACAGTTCTCAAAGTTTCGATCCCTGGTAAACTCTAAATAACAATTATTGAAAACAATGCATTCAGAAATACATATTTTTTCAATTATTTTTATTTTAAATTCGTAAAACCATTTTTGAAACTTGACGCATTAGAAATATTTGTTTTTAAATTGAAATATTTGCTTAATGCATTTTTAATAAATAATTAATATGTCGGGAATTGCATTATCAGGGAATTTTATTATCCTGAAAATTTCTTATTAAGGAATTTTGTTGCTCGGAAAAATTAATTGTATATATAAATTTTAATAATACGTCAATGAATTTCATATGTTTATATTTATTTATTAAAGTTATATATTAAGAAGTCATTTTCATTTTGCGAAACGTAATAAAAGTAAAATATTACTTTAAATTGATTTAAGAAATTATTTTTTTAATTAAAAATAAAAGCGGTATCGATTATTTTCCTTTCTTAACAAATGAATCTTCAGCTTTTTTAATGCTATAACCCTATTTGGATAAGGATAATCAGGACACATTACCGGATGAAATTGCATTAAACTCTCGCTTTCAGTCCAGTGTGGGGGTTCGCCTTGAAATAGCCTTGGGATATCGAAAGTTTAGTGTACCTATATTTAATCGAACATATTTTATTATGAAGTAAACGAAACATTACTGGCAATTAAGAAATTATTTTTAAGTATTTGAACTGGGAACGGCTCTGTTAACTAAGAAATCGGTCATAGAAAAAATCGACAATACCTACTTCCGACGTAAAATTATCTGAACTATCGATTGCTGCAGTTAGAACTTCAAAAAAATGCATATTTAAGAAGTTATATTTGTTTATTTAACAAAAAACACGAATTTTCGAAGTAAACAAATTTATAATATGTAATTTTAGGATCGAAATCGTTCGTAGATTGTTTTTATTTGTGCATAAAAGTGTCCATGCACTCTAGCCTTCAAAATGTAGTGGTTGGCTTTTTAAATTAAATATGGCGGCATCTAATAAGGCAGCTTATATTCAATTTTTTAAATATTTTTACGGTACTTTTTCCTGCACTAACAATTTTTGTTCAATTTTAATAATAATTAATGCAAGATGGTTTTTTGGGTCGCACATTGTGAATCTGCTATTATGATTTCAAAATTCAAGATTGCGGATCCAATATATCTGTCAAAAATTTCAAAAAATTGTTCAATTCTTATGTAAACTCGTATAGGTGGAATTTTTTGGGTCGCTGATTACGAATCTGCCAACAGATTTTAAGAATTCAAGATAGCGGATCTAATATGGCTGCCAACATTTCAAAAAATTGTCCAATTTTTAAGAAGATATTCAAATGAAAAAAGACGAGATTCCTAAGCAGCTAAAGTATTTATTTTCACGCCTAGCAATGAAATGTATAAAAAGTAAATTACGTGAAACTGTAACAGTAGAATCAAAACAAAAGTGTTCAAATTTTAAAAAACGGGGTTCAAGGACGCAGAAAATCTATAAAATGTGCGATGTATATTCATGCACAACCTGCTTTTCAATTTATCATAAATAAGTTAGAATCTAATACTAAGTTTTTGGATTATTGATTATAAAATTTTTTATTATAAAAAAAATAATAAAAATAAAAAAAATTTGAAAAATACGAAAAAATTAAAAAAAAAGAAGAGGCCTTCTTTACTGCGTTTTCCTCTTCGTGGTAAAAGCCGGACAGCGACACATAATACCATATATGTCGGCTAAGAAACGCGACCCATAACCTCCCAATTCATAATTTCATGAAAATTAAACAATTTTTTAAATTTTTGGCAGCCATATTGAATCCTCTATCTTGAATTTTGAAGATCTAATAACAGAATCGTATTCAGCGATCCGTAAAACCCCCTTACACGAATTTTCATGAAAATTGAATATTTTTTTGAAATGTTTGGCAGCCATATTGGATACGCCCTCTTGAATCAAAACAAGTTGATAAAATATTCGTAATCAGCAATCCAAAAAACCCCTCGATAAAATTTTTTATGAAAATTGAACAATTTTCGAAATTTTCGGAAGCCATATTGGATCTGCCAACTTCAATTTTGAAAATCTGAATCAATAAGTAAGAATCTTATGCTAAGTTTTTGGATTATTGATTATAAAAGGTTTTATTATAAAAAAAATTTTAATTTGAAAAAAGGCTGTGTTTATTGCGTTCACCTCCTCGTGGTGAACTCCGGGCAACGACATATAGTATATAGCGGGTGAAAAAGTAGACCCATAACCTCCCAATTCATAATTTCAAAAAATTTGAATAATTTTTTGGAATTTTTGGCACCCATATTAGATCCACCATCTTAAATGTTGAAAATCTGATAACAGCTTCGTAATCAGCGACCCACAAAACCCCCTTGTACAAATTTTCATGAAAATTGAATATTTTCTTGAAATTTTTGGCAGTCATATTGGATCCTCCATATTGAATTTTGGAAATCTGATAGCAGATTCGTAATCAGCGACCCAAAAAACCCCCTTTATTCATTTTTTGACATTCTTGGCAGGCATATTGGATCCGCCATCTTGAATTTTGAAAATCTGTTAGCAGATTTTCAATCAACGACGCAAAAAAACTATTTTGCACTAATTTTTATCAAAAATAAAAAAAAATTGTTAGTGCAGGAAAAAGTACCGGAAAAATGTAAAAAATTTATTATTTGGGCCGCCATATTGGATGCCGCCATGTTTAATTTAAAAAAACCTATCACTACATTTTGAAGGCTAGACTGCATGGACACTTTTAATGCACAAATAAAAAATCTACCGATGATTTCGATCCTAAAAGTACTTGTTCGTGTTTTTTGTAAAATAAACAAATAAATCTTTTTAAATATGCATTTTTTTAAAATTCTTACTGCAGAAATAGAAAGATCAGACAATTTTAAGACGGAAATAGGTATTGTCGATTTTTTCTATTACCGATTTCATAGTAAATAGAGCCGTTGAAAAAAATCTTAAAAATGTGTCCAGTCTGGACTTAATGGGTTAATATTGAAATTTGTGATAATAATCAAGAAGTGATTTTAGTTATAAAAAAGCTTTTATATTTTTAAAGGAAAAACGACGGAAAACGAGACGATTGTATGCTATCACAAGAGAAAATGCATCCACAGTGTGCTCAACGTCCGGAAGGATCAGAAATACCAACTTGTCACAGTTTAGCTGAACTTTGCAGGGACGAGAGAAGTTGCAGGTAGGCACTACAAAAATAAGAAAAGTTTGTTTAACTACATAATGAGGCTCCAGAAAGGTATAAGAACTTCTCTCATGCTATAAAGGGCAAACTTTTCCTTTTTAAAAGCTTTATTCCAATGTTGCGAGATCATTCTTACATAAGTACGAAAATACGAAAAAAATTAACATGTTCTTTGTCAAATTCAGCTCAGAGAATTTTAATTGAAGTGTATTATCAACTTTTTCTAAAACTATCTAAATTCTAATGGGTTTTTTTGTTATTCAAGACACAATATAAATCAGTTTGAGTTTAATAATATTAAATTAGCTAATTAAAACGATACTCCACCTTGTTGAAAACTTATTACAAAATGTTCTTGAAAAACGATTACTTAAATTCCGTGTCCAATTTTGTTAATGAGGGCAATTAGAAAGGCGAAAGGACGCGACTATAACTTTTCTAGGTTGAAACTAATTTGTTTTCCTCTTCATGCGAATAAGTATCGATTTTATTGTCCTCGTGAAAAAAGATCTGTCGTAAATAATTGGCAAAGACTTCGGTATTTAGAAGCGCGGAATAAATTCTGTCCACACAAGTTTTTTTCGTAAATATAGTATCATATAATTTACATAATTATAATTAAAATAAGATTTCCTTATTTAAATTCAATAGTTTAAACTTCCCATGTCAAAGGAAACAAGTTGGCCATAATTTTTTTTATTTTTGGATATTGTATAGAGTTTGCGTTGCTAAATACTTATGACCAAGGGTTGGGCTTTTAAGTTCAAAATTCAAACTATTTGGACGTAAATTTATTTTTATTTTAATTTAAAATTCAAATACTTGAGTTAAAATCAAACTATTTGACATAAAATTGAATTATTTCTTTAAAAATTATCGCTTTTGTTAAAAATTTATATTTATGTTCACAAAATTACAATGGTAAAAAGTTTTACTATTTGGTTTAAAATAAAACTGTTTATCTAAGTTTTTTTCCTTGTGACTTTAAAATTGAACTATTTGGTAGAAAATTTAAATATTTTCTTAAAGACTCGTCTCTTTTTAGTTGAATTCAATCGATTGACAATTATTTTGTTTTTCCCGGTTAAAAAATATTTTCTTAAACTGTAAATTTAGCGATTTAATTTTTGTTTCAAAATGTATCCTATTTAGTTAATAATTCAACTATTTCTTGGAAAATTAACTTTTTTTGTTGCAAAATTTGTTTGTTTGTTTGAAAGTTAACTTTTTTCTAAACGATTTGACTTTTTAACTTTAAACTGAACAGTTTTGTTGAAAATTAGTCTATTTGGGTAGAAAATTAATATTTTACGTTAATAATTCATGTTTTTTCTTCCAGTATAACTTGTTGACAATTTAAAAAAAAAAATGAAAAGTAGTTTTTTGACTGCAAATTTAAATATTCTTTTTTGATTGAAAATTCATCTTTTTCAGGCTAAAATTCAAGAATTCAGTTAAAGGTTCACATATCTTGTAAATTCGTCTTTTGGTAGAAAATGAATCTTTTTGTTAGAAAATTAATTTTTGTACACGAAAAATTCAACTATTTGGTAAAAAGTTTAACTATTTGGTTTAAAATAAAACTTTTCATTTAAGTTTTTTTCTTTTTTAGTTTAAAATTAAACTATTTGTTAGAAAATTTGAATATTTTTTGAAGACTTGTCTCTTTTTAGTTGAATTCAACTGGTTGACAATTATTTTGTTTTTCCCGATTAAAAATTATTTTCTTGGACTGAAAATTTAACGATTACATTTTTGTTTTAAAATGTATCCTTTTTAGTTGATAATTCAACTATTTCTTGAAAAATTACCTTTTTTTGTTGAAAAATTTTTTGTTTTGTTTAAAAGTTAACTTTTTTCTAAACGATTTGACTTTTTAGCTTAAAACTGAACAGTTTTGTTGAAAATTCGTCGAAAATTAGTTTTTTGACTGCAAATTTAAATATTCTTTTTTGATTGAAAATTCATCTTTTTTATACTAAAATTCAAGTATTCAGTTAAAGATCACATATTTTTTTGTAATTTCGTCTTTTGGTAGAAAAATAATCTTTTTGTTTGAAAATTAATTCTTGTAGGTGAAAACTTAAACTATTTGGTAAAAAATCAAACTATTTTGCAAAAAGTTTCATTATATTGTTGTAAATTCAACTAATTCGTTTAACTGATCATCTTCAGTTTGAAATTAGGCTTCTTTGTGGAAAATTTTGTCCTTTGAGATTCAAAATTCCTATCGTATGGTAAAAATCTTATCTTTCTTCTAGAAAAATTATCTCTTTTGGCTAAAAATGACCTTTTTTATTGCAAATTCAAATTTTCATGTTGGTTTTTAAAATTCTTGGAATACGGTCCTTTTTCAAAAGTCCAATTTTAAATTAACAATACCTAGCGTAATATTATATATTTGTCAAAACCCTTTGCCAGAACTATCTACAAATTAATTTGGTGCTAAATATTAGATTTCGTTTTTTCTTCATAAACTACCTTATAACGGTAGAAATGCATGCTTGAGAAAGAGTTACAAGACATCAAAGTCAAAGTACCGAATAATCTACAGCTCTTTTATTTAGTATCTCAAAAACTATATAAGATTACCACCAATATAGGAAATCGATTACTCACTTCTTTCCTTTAAAATTGAATACCTATTATTTCGCATTAAAAATTAACAACAATTAAATATGCAATTTCTTTTAGGTCCAAATTGGAATATTATGAGCAAAGCTGTGCAGTAGATAGTGTTACTAAAAAATGTGCAGGCCCTACTTCGGAATGTAGGCAATCTATGTTGGGAATTCTTGGAACAGAATTGAGGAGTACTTGTGCATGCAAAGGCACTGACATATCACAAATGTACGAGTGCGTCGGTTGGCAGAGGCTACTTTGGGTCAACCCTTGCGTTGGTGAGTGTAAATAATTTACTTGCTTTTTACTTTATAAAAATGTAATTCAAATATAATAATATTTAAAAATTTATAATTAATAATAGAAAAATATTAGCTCAATAAACTGATTGAATGAAACTCGAAAATATCGAAAACGTTGCTGAATACTTGATTGATTGCATGCAGGAATATGCCCTTAAGTGATTGATCTGTTTCTTCTTTGACATTTTTTTGAATTTTATAAATTGACATTTCCAAAATGATGAAATTTAACAGCACAAATTTATTTATGAAAATAAAATTTTCAATTTTAAATGATTCTTGGATAACTAGAGCAAGAATTTCTGCTCTTATATTTTTGACGAAATCTTGTTTAAATTATTAACGGATTCTATTCATATCTACTCGGTTAAATTGAATGAGGATATATGTATTTATCCATAATAAGAATAAAAAATTTTACATAATATTATTTAGTAAATATTTCTAAACATCATTAATCAAAAACAAAAAACTGCATCCAAATAATTTGTTTATATATGGAAATTATAATTTTTTTTAAATCTTGCTCCTACAATATATTTATGACCTAAAATACTTTGGTATCAGTCAAAAAAAATGCCCGCAATAAGATTTCTATTATAATTTTTAATGATTTAGGTTTGATTTTAAAAGAAAGGTTTTAAGTTTTGAAGATCTCAACATTTGTCGAAAAACTAATTGGCAGATCTTATGAAAGACCATTTAATTTTTTAAGATATAAACAATTTTAGGGAAAGCTTTAAGTTACTTTTTAAGTGGTCCAAATGTTTTTAAAGTTTTAAATAGATTAAAAAATAATTTCACTCTTGATATTAATTCAAAAAATTTAAATCAAAATGTATGTTGTGTAAAATGTTTGATGATTAAAAAAAAACTTTAAAAGAAATTTGGAACAGTTTCAAAAAAATATGGATATTTCTAAAGATTCCTGATAAAATTTTTAATTTTATTTAAAATCCAAAAGTAGTTTAAAATTTGAAAATATTTTACAAAATTCAAACTCTGTAATGATTTTAAAAGAAAGACAACATGTTAAGCATTTTTAATAATTTTGCAGTATTTCAAAACAATTTTAGGAAAATATTATAAATTTTTTAAAGATTTTTAAATTGTTTGAAAGTTTCAAAGAGGTTTAAAATCAATTTTAAATTAGAAAAAATGTAACAAGAAATGTAGATTTTTTAAGATACAGATTTGAAAACAATTTTCAATATTGTCTAAAAATTTTGAAAGGTATTAAGAAAGTAATCCTAGGATTCTTAAGGCATTTTAAATGACTTTTTATTGAAACAAAATTAATTTTTTAATACTTTAAACACTTTCAAAAGGTTTCTGAGAATCTCGAAAAGAATCTGCAAAATTTATGGTCAGTTTTTATAATTTTTCAAGATTTGTCTCAATTCAAGAAAAAATTTGCGTTAATATAAAAGATTTTTTAATATTCATATTTTTCAGCAGAAATTGCAACTTCTTGGTGAAACATTAAACTATTTTTAGTGGGAATTCAACTATTGTGATAAAAATCCGTCTTTTTTGGAATAATTTCACCCTCTTTATTCTAATTAAATAAATATCTTTTTTAGTTTAAATATATAATTCTTAGTTTAGGTTGAAAATCAGTTTTATTGTTCAAAAATCACTACTGCGTCTTTAAACACAACTGTCTGAAAACTAATTTAGTTTGGTTGAGGATTTAACTATTTTTCGTAATACTGTCTTTTTTGTATAAGTCTAGCTGTTTTTTTATTTAAAAATAAAATATTTTCTGGTTAGAATATTAATATTGCATGATATTTTTCGTTGAGAATTCAACTATTCAATTGAAAATGCAATTTTTATTAAAATTTATATTCACAATATCACACAATATTTTTTTTAAGAATCGTAGGGAAATTATATTTATATAACTTTAAAAGAAAAAACAATTTTTCTTTTGTATTAAAAATTGTTTTCTAAAAAATCTAAAAACTACGAGTGCGATTGATTATCCTAGATTTAGATAAAAGTACCGTTAGAAAATTTTCAGATTCAGAACCTGCTTTCTTTCTCTGATTTTTTCTTGGAAATTATTTTCTACATTTCGCTTCTCGTGTGTTCCAATTCGATATGTATTAATTTACGAGAGTCGTTTAATTATATCAGCAAATGTTTGCCCTCAATTTTCAAATGATCATAATTTCGCAATAAATATGTAATTCAAGACGTTCATAAAAAAGTAATTATTTGCTTCAAACAGTAATTAAATAAAGTTTTCTAATAATTTACATAATTGCCCTAATTAAATTAAATTGAAACCAAGACAGTGTTTAATTAAATATCGCGAAAAATAACTGAATTTTAAAGTAACGATTATTTATTTAAATTGTGAAAGAAAACTAGTAACTTGTCAGCAAAATGTTGAAAAATGCCTGCAATGTTGAGCAGGTGCGCATTGCGGTTTATAGTTGCATAAAACGATGCACAGAAATAGTTTCGGCGAGGAGAAAAGTTGCAAAGTGTTTTGCATCGTCGCAATGCAATTTTTCAAGGAAACGCTTACAAAATGATTGGTGGCAATAAGCAAAACTAAAATCTTGCACTTAAAATAAATGGTTGGTTTGGACGACTGATAAAGTAGTAGGGCCAACCACGTGCTGTTATAACAACTTCTAATATAGTAAATAACAATTTTCAGGTAGATATTGTAACAAGTAATTTCTCTATCTTAAAAATAAAATACTGCTCTTAAAATTTATTTTACCCTAAACTAAAATCTTACTGTACGCTGGTTTATCATAATTTAACAGTAATCAATTATAACTTGACAATTATAACATTTAACTACATGCTATCAAAGCCTAAACCCAACTACATACATTTTACAAATTCAACCACGTTTCAAGTTATGTGACTAAGATCTGAAAACAGTCACTTTATATTATATTGAATTAAAAAAAGAAAACACTGAATCCCCAATCGGAAATGTTGCAACCCGATAATATTTAATTTTCTTTTCTAACAAGAAAATTATGCTAAGGGCACATCTATTTGCATCTCGAAATGGCCGAATTAAAGAGTGACGCATCATGAAATGTTGTAAGAAAGTAATCAGATTCCTTGTGCCCCTTTCGCCGAGTCCGAATAAATAAAAAATTACATTGACGCAATAAGGAGTATTCTAAACAATGACCAAGTTTCCTGGCTACTGTCTCTAAATTGTGTAGTAACAAATAAAAAGAAACTAAACTCGCAAGGGTTCTTGCCGAAAAAAAAGATTAGCATACCTTGAAGACCATTTTTATGGAATAAATAAAACTACTACGTTGAAAATCAAGCAAAATAAAAAAAAATTTGGTACAAAGGGGCTGTCCATAAATTACGTGACGCGTTTTTCTTTTGTTTATATCGTTGTATCCCTTTTGGCTGCGAGGCAATTTCTTTCTTGTCTTTATTTAAACAAAAGAAAAATGCGTCACGTAATTTATGGACAGCCCCAAAGTCATAAGCCATAAGTCATAAGTTATAAGTTGCGACACTCAAAAACAAAAGTGTTTATTGACGGTCCTGCCAGTTGCCGGAGCTTCGGGTGATGAAAATGTTTCAAGAGTTATGAATCAGACATGAATTTAGCTTTTCGGGTCTTAGGAAAGCGGCGCACAGTGGGGAAAAAAGCACTTTTTTGGGACAAAAATCAGAATTTTTTATTTAATAATTTGTTATTAAACGTAAAATTTGCAATTGGTTATATTTGCGATATTTAATTAGCCCCATTCATTGATATTTCTTCGCAAAGGTGTAGAATTATTAAAGTTACTTTCTTTGAAAAAAATGTAACTTGTAGATAAATGTCCTGCATTTTGTTAATTGTTATAAACGAATTAATGGATATAACTGTTAACTGCTACATTTCCAGATTTCGAATGTATTATTTACATAAATTTTTTTGTAAAAATGTGAAGAATCAATTTTTAATTGCAAAAATTAAGGAGCTATCAGAAGATGCGATAAATTTGCTCATGCTATAATATATTGAGTGAATGCTCGAATTTTATAAATTCATAATTAGATTAGAATAAGGTAAAATTAAAAAAAATATGCATAAAAAAAGTTAAAAAAAAACGTCTTTCATGGATGCAGCGTTGACGTTTGGTAGAGAAGCTTAAATATTGCTATGGGATAAAGTTATATAGAAGTATAACCAATGGAAGTGACACTATAATCAGTTGATTTGTTTGTAAAAATAATTTATAACAATGACAAATGTTGTTTCATGGAATTCTAATGAATACTATTATTGTTCTTCACATGAAAATAAATGATTCAACAGAAAAGAATAATTTTCAATGCACAGATATGCCGAATAAGAGAAATTGTTCATAAAAATTGTTTATAACAATGACAAATGTTGTTTCATGGAACTCTAATGTATACTATTCTTGTTCTTCACATAAAAATAAATGATTCAACAGAAAAGAAAATTTTTCGAAGCATAGATATGCCAAAAAAGTGAATTTTCTTATAAAAATTGTTTAAACTATTATCTATAATTGTTATTTGGTGCTTGTTCGTAATTAAAAATTGATTATTTACATTTTTATAACATACTTTATGTAAGTAATACATTTGAAATCCGAAAATGCAGGAGTTAACAGTACCTCCATTAATTTGTTTATAACAATTAACAAAATGCAGGATGTTTACCTACAAGTTACAGTTTTATTCAAAAAAGTAACTTTACTAATTCTACACTTTTGTGAAGAAATATCGATGAATGGGGCTAAGTCAATATCGCAAATATAACCAATTGCAAATTTTAAGCAAAATAACAAATTATTAAATAACAAATTCAAAAAATGCGCATCTCTACGTTAAAGTACGGTTCTTCATGAGTATTTAAAAAAAGTTCTGATCCGTTAAAAATTGGGGAGTCAGCTGATTTTTTTCCCAAAAAAGGGCTTTTTTCCCACTGTGCGGCGTAGCCCTGGGGGGGGGGGGCAAAGGGGACAATACCCCCTTCTGAAATCAAATGATTAAATTTATCAGATCGTTTGAATTTTTCCAAAGATCTATCCAAAATATTTTTTAAATATTTGATAATATTTGTGAAATTGTATCCATCTTTGCGAAATATTTGAAATTTTTCAAAACCATTGTCAAATCTTTCTGAAATTACTCAAATCTTTGTCAAATAATTTCGAAATCATTCATGCCTTTGTGAAATCTTTTAAAACCTTTCGAAATATTTGCGTAATATTTAAAATATTAGGGGAAATCATTGAAATCCTTTAAAAATATTTTTGAAGTATTTGGTATATTTTTGAAACGGTTGAAATCTTTGTGAAATCATTAAGGTATTTGTGAAATTTTAAAAGTATACAAAGTCTTTGCGAAATATTTGAAATCTTTGTGAAATATTTGAAATATTTTTTAAATATTTTGAAATTTTTGAAATATTTTTGAAACATTTGTGAAATTTTTTTAATCTTTGTGCAATCATTTATGTGTTTGTGAAATTGTTTAAATGCAGCCGAAATATTTGTGGAATCTTTTCGAAATTTTTGAAATAATTAAAAAATATTTAGTAATATTTATAAAAACTATTGAAGTCTTGGTAAAATCTTTTAAAAATAATTGAGCTATTTTTGCACTTTAAATCTATCAGAAATCTTCCGGACTTTTTGTAAAATCTTTCTGAAATTTTCATAAAATATCTTAAATATTTTTGAAATATTTGGTAATATTTGTGAAATTATTGCAATCATTATGAAATCTTGGGGAAATCGTTGATGTATTTGTAAAATCTTTTAAATCTATGCAAAATATTTGCAAAATATTTAAAACATTTGATATCTTTGGGAAATTATTAAAAATGGTCTGAAATTTTTTCTAATTAATGTTAAAAATATTTGTGAAATTATTGAAATCGTTGCAAAATAATTTAAATCTTTTTACAAGCTTTAAAATATATTGGAAATTTTTATGAAAAAATTGAAGTCTTTGTGAAATCTCATAAATCTATCCAAAATCTTTGAGAAATATTTGGAATCCTCGTAAAACCTTGAAATCTTTGAGAAATCGTTGTAAAATCTTTATGAGGTTTCTAGCAATCTGCGAAGTATTTAAAATATTTTTTTAATATTTAGTAATATTTGTAAAATTATTGAAATATTTGGGCAATCATTGAAAAATGTCTTTATAAAATCTTTTAAATTTATCCAAAGTCTTTGCGAAATATTTGAAAACTTTGTGAAATATTTAAAATGTGTAAAAAATCATCTAAATCCTATTCAGATCCATCTGAACTCTTTAGAAACCTTATGGAAGTATTTGAAATATTTTTGAAATATGGTATAAACTATAGTATAGAAACTTGAAGAATTCGTAAGTCGAATCCATTTCAAATCAGACAGGTTCTACGCTTGAAGTTACCAAATCTCTCGAGGATGAAATATGTTGTTTATAGAGGAAATTAGCCGATACGTATTTTTGCGATTTACGGAAAAAAATTTTACTAAATTATGCTTATTGGAATTTTTGGCTAAGTTTAAAGAAAAAAACTCCATTTTTTTCTTTAAACTTATATAACTTTTGATCTAATTGCGATATTTCAGATTTCTTGTTAGATTCTGGTAGAGTCGATTTTCTCAAAAAACCCACACTAATATTTCTTTACAATTTTTTTTTGAATTAGTACTATTATTAGGAAAATACCTTGTGAGTTTTATGTAATCTAAATAACTTTTGTGGCCAGGAGAATTTTTTTCATAAATTCGAATTCTCGCATTTTTCTTGGAAAGAACCATAGATACGGAAAAATTTTAAGAACATATCATTCGCAGTTAAGGGAGTTCTACAAAAAGTTCTCTTACTTATTTATGATATCTTGCACTATTTACGAGAAAAAAACAAAAATTTCATTTTCATAAGCAACAAAATTCTTTTCACTCTAATTTCTATAATTAAGACACGTTTATTTTTTAATTCGGATTAGGTCCTGGCTGGCGAAATGTTTCACTAGACATACGTTTGAAAACCCTATTTCTGCTTTGATACAAATTCTAATTTTGTTATTACAAAGTCATCCAAATTATGAATGTTTTAAAACATTCTGTGAATTATAAATTGTTGAAAATTATATGAATTCAAATATTTAAAAGCACCATAGAAGCGCAGATGAATAATTTGGAGAAACTGATACACGTTCCCAGAAACTCTGATTACTTACTAAAAGTTTTAACGTAGATCTTTTCGTTTAACTACAGGAAGTTCTCCTAAAAATTATCTTCTAAAATAGTTACATTAATGAGCTTTAAATTCATTTCACCAATCTGATTTGATTCATAGAATATATCAGGATTAAAGGGATACTTTTTTACAATTTCTACAATCATAAATTTATATTTTTTAGGTTTCAAACGTTTTAAAACCTTATAAATATTCACGCCTAAATAAGTTTAATTTCGCTCAGTAACTTATCTATTAAAAAAGTAGAATAAATCCTAGTTTTTAAAATTGACACATTTTTTTATCCTTTGGGAATACTTAAAAAAGGGTTGGTTGGGACAACCAGCTTTTCATTAGAAGAGATAACATTATCTGCGCCCACTGTTTTAATGGTAAAACCAACCAACCAGTTTTGTAAAAAAAAATAATTTTTTACGTGGAATCCCAGTAGAATTTGTCTAAGAATTCTCGAATCAAAGGATTTTGAAATATTTTTTTCTCATGTGCCTCCATATAAATTTACAAACTTCGTTCATAGAAACAGATTAGAGTTTACTTGGGTAAAATATTGAAAGTTCTACGTGTCGCTCGAATTGATTATTCTTTGCCAAAATTTAAGTTAAGTTAAGTTTTTTGCCTTTGTTTTTCAAAAAAACTTAAATTTTTTCTTTAAACTTATATAACTTTTTCTGAAAATAATGAAAGTCGATTTTCTCAAAAAAACCCCACACTTATATTTTTTGCCAATTTTCTTTTTAAATGTTTACTATCATGAGGAAAATACTTTGTGAGTTTTATGTGGGCTAAATAACTTTTGTGGTTTTTACATATTTGAATTCATACAATTTTCAACGTTTTAGAATTCAGAGAATGCAATCGATTTTTAACCTGCCCAGGCCTCTATGACGTTTTGCCAGTTAGGACGTAATCTAAGTTTAAAAAAATACCGGGTCATTTTAATCATTTGAATTTGTATCAAATAAATATATGAACTTAAATTAGTAGATCAGAACAAAATGTATTTTCTTTTTTTAATACCTAAAATGTGTATTTATCAAACAAATAAACAAATATTGATGCATGGAACACTTTTTGCGGAAAACATCATTGATATTATAATTCCACCCAGACTAGAAGTAAAACGGTTTCTTTCTGCAATTACATGTCTGCGATTTACATTCATATGTTCAATTTGTTAATAAAATTAATTAATATCATCAGATATCAAATTGCTTAATGTCTTTTATTACAATTAGTTTCGAACAATTACATTTTAAACTGAAAGTACTTTTACAAAATGTGTTTTCTTTGCTTGAGTATTGATCTATAATATGGAGAATTTAACTGTTTTGTCAAAAAATTATTTTAATTTCGGTTAAATATTAAACGAAACATTTTAACTGAAAAATTGACTATTACATTTTTTGTTAACAATGTATTCTTTTTTAGTTTGAAATTAAACTATTTAATTGAAACTTTAATTATCTCAGTTCAGAATTAATGTACTTGGACGACAATTAAAGTTATTTTGTTGATAATTGATCTCTTTTGGTTTAAAATTAATATTCTCGGTTAAAAAAAAATTATTTTAATGCTGAACTCTTTTTCGGAAAAATTATTCTGTTGATGTTAACTCATCAGTCTAGTAGAAAATTTATATCTTTGGTTAAAAATTTAACTGTTCTACTAAAGAATCGTTTTTTTGTTGTTAGTTAATTTTCTTCTCTAAAAATGAAACTAGATATTCCATACTTCGTTAAAAGTTTATATTTTAATTTAAAATTTTCTTTTTTCTGGTTAAAAATTGATGCCTTTTTGAAAAATTCGTGTTTTTAAGTAGAAATTTCATTTTTTCCGTAAGAAAGAATCTTCTTCATTAAAAATAAATTAAGCAATTCTACTGATTGGTAAGAAATTTAATAATAATAATAATAAAATTTAATATTTTGTGGGAATTTCTTGTTTTGTGTCAGAAATGGATTGTTTTATCCGAAATTGTATCTATTCCATTTTTGTTGAAAATTTATCACCTAATTTAAAAATTAAATTATTTGGTTAAAATTTCATTTTGTTGAAAATTGATCAATTTGGTGAGGATTGAAGTATTCTGCTAAAAATTCATTTTTTTAAATTGAAATAGGTGTAAACTTCTCTTCTTTTGCTTGTTTTTAGAAATATTCGCCTTCTGAGCTTGAAAACTTAATAATTTGGTTCAAAATAAATTTTTTTAACTGCCATTTAACAATTTTATTTTCGTCAAAATATTGATCTCTTTTAATTGATAGTTCTAATATCATTATAAATTAACTTCTTTGTTAAAACTTCTTCTTTTGTGGTTTAAACGTCAACTGTTTTTTAAAAGATTCGACATTTTAGATTGAAAATTTAAATTTTTGGTTTAAAATTCGTCATTTTGTTCCATCCATCTTTTTTCCTACAACTTTTGAAATAATTGATAATTTTTTTAAGTTACATTTTTAACTGCAAATATAACTGTTTTATTTTTGTTTAAAAACTTATCTTTTTTATTTAAAATCCAAATATTTTGTTGAAAATTCATATTATTTCTTAATAATTTTTCTATTTGGTTGAGGATTGAACTATTTGTTAAATTTTTTTTTTAATTTAACTGTTTGATAATTCTTTTCCTTCACTCTTAAGAATGAGCTTTTTAACTTCAAATTTAACTGTTCCATTATCTATTTGTAAACTTTTTTTTAAATTGAAAATTCATGTATTTTGAAAAAATGTTGCCTTTTTGTGTAAAATTAATCATTATGGTTAAAAATTCATGTTTTTACGTGCAAAATTCATCTACTTGGGCAAAGATTCAACTATTTTCTTAAAATTTTAATCCTCCTATTTGAGACATTGTGATGTAAAGTTAAGATTGTCACGTAATATTTGGACGCATCCCTTATACAAATTACGTACAAATTTTATAGAGAAAAAAATTTTTTTGCACATAGGGTCTGACTGGTGAAATGGAGATACATGTGACGTGCAAATTACAAGACAGATAATCTGTAGAGAGAAATCGCGTATTGAATTGTCAAAGTAGTTTGGAATGCTCGTAGCGTGTATTTGTTACACAAACTACAAAAGTTGTAGTTTACTGGACATGTGTTCCTCGATAGTTCACTTTCCTATTTGTTCGCGAGAAATCAACCCTTCGTTATCGCAGTTGGATAGTTTAAATAAATATTTCAATGCTAAATTCTGGAAACTTCTCTATGCCTTTGGACAGCTTTCATTGCACTGATGTTTATCGACCAGTGACGCAACCATTCTGGCCGATATACTTAGCACGTGGAATTACAGGGACGTTCTCCTAAGTCCGTGAAATAGCAGATGAAATTTCTTCATATCTAAATGACTTATCAGCTTCGAATAGCTTCCAATAGCACCTGCGAAACGACTGAGTTTGCTTCACAACTTTGAAGATCGATAAACCCCGAGGGCCTGCCAGCTTTATCTTTTTTCCATTTACCTCTTTCCCCTGCTTCTGTTTACGACATAATTACTGTTCATTATTGTCATCGCAATGCAGAGGGACTGTAATCAACTTCGAAAATGAAAAGCGAATTTAACTGTTATAACATCTGGTATGCAAATGAACGATCGATTTTATAGTGCGCTTACGGAGTGATTAATTTTAGTGATCGTACTTTACTTTTTTTTATTCTTTCCCATTGAGACAATCCCTGAGTTCTTTATTTGTACAATCTAGTGCGTGTTTGTTAATATTATTAATGTCATTTAGAGATATTATTTTTATAATTATTTTCCCTAATTTTTTCCCCTTACCATGTTCTCTACAAGAGCTTAAACTTTTATCCACGAAGGGGTTGTTCAAAAATTACGTTAAAATCCTTTGAACACTTTTTCCAATAGCCCAAATTGATCTAAAAATAGGCGTTTGAACACATACTATTACATAGACTGCAAATGCTTCTTAATATAGATGTGCGTTATATTTCTTATTTAAAAATAAATTTTTTGTTTAAATTTATCTTTTTCTTGAGAAATGTAATTATTATGAATAGCAAATTCGTCCTTTTGTACTGAAAATTCATTTTCTTTCGGTCAGAAAGTCATCTTTTTTATTTAAACAAAAACTTTCTTCTTAAAAACTAAACTGTCTTCGAAAACGATTCATCTGTTTGGCGTGAAAATTCATCTTTGCAAGTTAAAAGTTTAACTATTTTGTCAAATAAGTCATACTTTTTCGTAGAAAATTCGTCATTTTGCATTGAAAATTCATCTTTTTGGTACAAAAAGCATCTTTCTTATTTAATAATTACATTTGTTGTCGAAAATCAATCTTTGCGTGTTAACACCTATACTATTTTGTTTAAAAAATGATGTTTTTCAGTAAAAGTTAACTTTAAAAAAAACTTCCTTTTTGATTGAAAATTCATCTTTCTTATTTCTAATTTCTTTTTTTTATTGAAAATTCAACTGTCTTTGAAAAAAATCAGTTTTTTAGCTTTAAATTTTAACTGTTTAGATTTTAGTTAGAGTCTAACCTCTTTTTTTCGAAAATTGGAACATTTAGTAGGAAACACATCTTTTGAAGTTAAACATTTAACTATTTTGTTTAAATAAATCTTTATTATCGAAAATTAAACTACTTTAAATAGAAGATTCGTTCTTATTTAAAAATTTCCTTTTTTTTAAATTGAACTGTCTGTGAAGAAGATTCGACTTCAGTAGGTTTAAAATATAACTGTTTGTATTTTGTTTAAAGTTTATTCTATTTTCTCTAAAAATTTAAAAATTTGGTTGAAAATTCATCTTTTCAAGTTCAATCTTCCACTATTTTGTTGAAAAAATCACTTTTTTGTCAAAAATTCGTAATTTTGCATGAAAAATAATTCTCTTTTTGTAGCAGACATCTTTCCTATTTAGTAATTAAATTTTTTGTCGAGAATTTATTTTTTCCAGTTAAGAATTCTACGATTTTATTAAAAAATATATATATTTTTTAAATTAAACTGTTGTGAATAGAAAATTTGCCTTTTTGTATTGGGCATTCCTTTTTTTATCCAAGAATTATTAGGAAATGAACTTTTGTTTTGAAAATTCAACAGACTTCTAAAAAATCGTCTTCCTGGCTTTAAAAATGTCCTAATAGTATTATTGTACTCTTAGTATTCTTTTTTGGTTTTAAAAGTGTACTATTTGGTTGACAATTCATATTATTTTTATGAAAAATGCCATCTTTTTCATAGAAAATTAAGCTATTTTGTTAGATATTTATCTTTTCGGTTGAATTCAACTAATTTTAATTAAGTATTAAAATCTTTTTTTGTTAAAATTC
>JAAAKG020175382.1:0-26779 GCA_010014905.2 Druon quercuslanigerum | reverse complement strand
GGAAGCCATATTGGATCTGCCAACTTGAATTTTGAAAATCTGAATCAATAAGTTAGAATCTTATACTAAGTTTTTGGGTTATTGATGATGAAAGGTTTTATTATAAAAAAAATTTGTATGAAAAAAAAAGAAAACGCTTTGTTTATTGCGTTCACCTCCTCGTGGTGAAATCCGGGCAACGACATATGGTATATGGCGGCCAAGAAAGTAGACCCATTACCTCCGAATTCATAATTTGAATAAATTTAAACGATTTTTTGAAATTTTTGGCAATCATACTGGATCCTCCATATTGAATTTTATAAATCTGATAGCAGACTCCTAATCAGCGACCCAAAAAAAACCCTATATCCATTTTCATGAAAATTGAAGCATTTTTGACATTTTTGGCAGTCATATTGGTTCCGCCATTTTGAATTTTGAAAATCTGATAGCAGATTCTCAGCTAGCGACGCAAAAAAACCATTTTGCACTAACTTTTATCAAAAATAAAAAAAAAAATGTTAGTGCAGGAAAAAGTACCGGAAAAATTTTTTTAATTTATTATTTGGGTCGCCATATTGGATGTTTAATTTAAAAAAACCTACCACTACATTCTGAAGGCTAGAGTGAATGGACACTTTTAATGCAAAAATCCAAAAAATCTACCGATGATTTCGATCCTAAAATTGCATATTAAAAATTTTTTTCATTCGACAATTCGTGTTTTTTGTAAAAAAAAACAAATATATCTTTTTAAATATGCATTTTTTTAAATTTTAACTACAGAAATAGAAATATCAGACAATTTTATGTAGGAAATAGGTATTGTCGATTATTTTTATTACCGATTTCATAGTTAATAGAGCCGTTGAAAAAAATCTGTAAAATGTGTCCAGTCAGGACTTAATGGATTAATGTCTTGGTTTCATAATTAAAAATTGGATAAAGAGTAGAAAATTTGTGAAGAAACCACAACTTTTTAACTCTATTCTAAGAAAACACTGCTACAGTATTTGATAATTTGCTAATTTAATAATTTAATTTGATAATTAGCGCCAAACAATTGCAAACCCGATTTTTTAAAATATGGAATCATTTGGGTCCCTAAAAAACCGACTTATGGGGTTGATATTCAAAACTAATATTTTATTTATATGTTTATTCAAATGTTGAGTTTCGATTTAATTCGCCACCTCTGCATGTTTTTTTCTTTTTAAACAAGTGAATTTATTTTTGTGTCAATTCGTAAAACTTTCTGGCCGCATGCATGCAAATTTGAAAAAAATGAAGTTTACATTAAGATACAGTTTTGATAAATTTGTCATAAAATGTGGAAAAGAAAGAGTTTCATCGATTCACTTGAAATGAAATCTCGAGTGGTTCAACTCTCGAAGTGAGCATTTTTTTCTTTCAATAGCCACTAGATCGAGACATATACGATTTTTGTCGCCAATTTCAACGTGGAAAATTTTCTTTTGATTTCAATCTCTATATCGAGGAAACGAGCAAATTCTGATTGTCTTCGACTTTTCTTGCGGCGGTGAATTTCAGACCAAATAAGTAAAAAGATATCCAACTTTTGGATATTGTTTTTATTTCATTGCGAATCTAGTCTGCGCGGTCAAGATATTTATTCTAAGAAGTAATTTATCTGTAGATAAAAACTTTAATTCCCTTTCTTTTTATCTTTCACTGAAAATGTAATCGAGTTGTGCATTCAATATCAACACGGGAATGAGATTACTCTTTCTTTATCGAAAAAATGGAAAGTTCTTTCACCTCAAACGAGGAAAGTTTTCTGCTATTCACGCTGTATTTAAATTGAAGTCTCTAAAATAAATACAATTCAACTCAGGTTTTATTTGACCGGAAATCAAGTTACCAGTTATGTACAGTTATTTGTCATTATTTTATTTTTTTAATTGTCCCCTGACCTGCAATCTTTGTTTTTATTACTGGTAGAGGGAGTACGTAATTTTGCCGAATTTTCATAATCTCTAATGTGAAAAAATAATGAAAATGTAATTACCGAAGCAGAATTTTTCCCAAAATTAAAAAATCAATTACTTAATAACAATTATTTAAATTATTTAAATCATAAAAATTATTTAAATTCAAGAAAATACTGAATTGTCGCCTTTTTGAATTCCTGACTTTGGAAATTTCGGAAAATAGCAAACTGCCATATTTTCAAGTTCTCTAAAGCAGTAGATTTGTGAATATTTAAATTTGCGAATATTGAAATTTGTCGAATGTTAAAATTAACGAAAATAATAAATTTCTAATTCCTTTAGATATTGTATTGCGAAATTTTAAAATTCCTGAAATTATCAAATTCTCCGAAATTTTATGTTTCTAAATATTGAAATTTCCGAATATAGTAAAATTGCCGAATTTTTTAATTGTCGAAAAAAGTAAATTGCAATTATTTTAAATGATAGAAAATGCTACATTGCCGAATTTTTGATTTCCTCAAACTATAAAATTCTCAAGAATTGTAAAATGCTAAATATTCAAATTTCTGAATACGGTGAATTGCCAAATTTGCAAACAGTCGAAAATATTAAATTGCCGAAATTAAGAATTTCGAAAAATATTGAATGACTGAAATTTAAAAATTCCGGTAAAGAGTAAATTACCAAATCTTAAAATTTCCGAAATTATTGGATCGCCGAAATATCTAAACATATTTCAATATTTAATTCAATATTATATTCAATATTATATTTATACTCAATATAAATTTATAATAAACATATTAAAAATATTAAATTTTCTTGATGAATTTCTGAATTGATATAATTCTCCAAGATGTTAAATTGCCCAATGCTCAAATTTCCGAACGTAGTAAATTACCGAAGTGGCAAATTATTGAAAATGTTGGATAGCCAGTATTTTAAATTCCAGAAAATAATAAACTACCTAATTTACAATTTCTTGAAAATAAATTCTGCACATTCCAATTTACGAATACACTCACTTGCAAAAATTTAAAATTCCAGAAAATATTAAAATACCGAAATTTTTAATTTTGGTAAATAATATATTGCCGAATTGCCGACATTTCCAAGTTCCTTAAACTAAATAGTAAATTTTAAAAATTTCGAATTCTGAAAAATATTTTATTGAAAAATGTTCAATAACCTGCAAAAAACAACTCATTTCTGTTTTTCTGTTAGATTACTATGTCATTGTATGCAGGGTATTTATTGATAAATGCAATAGTAAATATGATTTATCTATTTCCTTGAAAATTTAAAAATTCGGCTTTTGAAATTTCTGGCATAAATGATTTCGGTAGTTTTTATATTCTTTTTTTCAACTTTTTGAAAATTTCTCTTTCAGTAATTATTTAGTAATTATCCTGTATTTTTTACATTGATGACTGAAAATTCGGCAGCATTAAAACGACCGTGCTAATTATTTCAAATAAGAGTTCTCACATTTATTATATCCTACTCTTATTTTTTAATTTATTTCATAACAAAAAATATATTGACGTAAAGATATAATGCGGCAAAAACTACAAACCTGGTTAAATTTCCCTTTAGCTTCTTTTTGGCATCTTCTTTTTTTTGGCTTTAATACAAATTCCCGAGGAAAAACTAAAACAAAGAAACCGTAAAATTTTAAAAATTGCAAAAAAGATATGGTGATGAAAAAAGTTATCTACCACTTTTTATTATTTAAAAATCTTCGTGGATTTTGGAATACTTGAAAAAAACGGGTTCAACTGAAACAAGAGAAAAGTTATTTTCAGCTATTAATATTGCTATCGTGCACGGTCACAGTATTAAAATTAATTATCAAGCTGAAAATTTGATTTGAGGATATTACATTACCAAGATCAACTTTTATTTTCGTACTTTGCATTTTTAAGCCTAGAATAACCGTAGCCAGATTTTGCTGCAATTTTCATCATACTACATACATATTTTTATCTTCAGTTGAAGACCAATGTGTGTGATAAAATCCTCGTAATATAAAGTGCACCACTAAAAGATCTCATATTTTATTTGCAACACATCTTTTATTGACATTCAGCCTCTATATCGTTTCTGTTTCATTCTGAATAACATATCCAAGTTCGATTTTATATGCCTATGTGGATCCAAATGCACCAGATGGAATTGGTTTATTCAAAGCATGCATATTTCATAGTCATTCGAGATTGCGAATGCATTCCTAAAGATCACTTCGCTCGGCTACGATAGTGTAAGATTATACAATGTGGCTAAAAATAGTATATTATACATCTCTGCACTTCAAATAAAAATACCCGTAACGGCAGATTTAGTGACTTTACACTGGACGCAAAAATGCAATTCTAAATATCGCAAATAAGTTCCAATTTAGAAGATTGAATAGTGCCTTTCAACCTAAAAAATTTCCAATTTTCAGATTTTGGAGTAATGATAGAATATATTTGTTGGTTTTTAATACAAAAATTCAGTTGCGGCTTTTTGATATCTCAAAACTTAGGACGGTAAAAACCATATATGTCGAAAGCAGTGAATAAATGAAGGAAAGAAATTATTCGGATCATAAAAACACTTAAAAAGTGCTTGATTCAATGAAAAATTAAAGAAATACGTTTATAAATAGTTTAAAATTCAATTTCAGAATTTTAAAGATTAAAATATTTCAATAAATAGTATAGAACAGAATTATTAATTCGACATAATACTCTCTGTATAATATCTTATAATCTTAAACTAAGGAATGTTTCTAGAATAAAAAGCAACGCTTCGCATATCAATTTAATAGCTTTAAACGACTTGTGTAGATTATATTAGTGAAAATTTTCATTTTCTTACACTAAAAATTTGCATTATGGAATAAGGACAAAAAATTTAGGTGATAAATCAAATGTTTTATTCACAGGAACATTTTTAAAAATACAACTCAGTCATTAAAGAAATAAGGAACATATTAATTGTATCTATTAGTACCTTAAGATAAGGTATCCCGAGTAGTTATTTTATTAAGGGCATTATAAGGTTCTGAAAAGGATACCGTATTATTAATAGGGTTCGGATCAGGTAAATTTATCCGTACCATATAGGATCGGTCACGCTCAAAATGTTTTGTTCTTTATCAGGCATGTTCAAAAGGGAAAATATGATACATGCTTAAAATGCAATTGTAGAACATCGTTGAATTTATCAAAAACTTTCCAGGCATTCTTCTTTTTGAAGTAAATTGTACTATCACGCCTTTTGAGAGATATTTTCTAAAAACATTTGTGCAGCTTTTGATTAAAGATAGTTGCCGATCCATAAAAGAATGCAGTAAAGAAGTCTGTAATAATAAATAGGTAATAAACAAATAATTTTGAACCATAGTTTTGAGGGGTACACTGAGATTATGTTTGATGATGAAGTTTTGTTATGCTACAATATTAGTTGAAGGCAGGTTTTGCATTATTATCTGCTAATTTCCTTTGATTTCTTTTAAATCAACTGATATTCCTTTCAGAATGGACAAAATCGTAGTAAAGAAAAAAATTTTATATTTTCTCACCACTCTTCCGATAATTTTTTATTTTGTTGGGTTTTTTGTTGCTGCCCCAAAACTTTTTTTCTATCTTCTTTATCAGTTGGTAGGGGCTTAGCTAAAGAATTATCAACTTTGCCACCTATTTTTCCGTTAGAGCTTTTTTGACTACAGACAGCACCAAAAGTAGATGGCTTTTCAAAATCTGTACGTGTTTTCCGATGACAAGTAGATGACTGTTTTCCTAAATCATTATTAGTAATTTATGGAACTAATAAAATTCTTAAAAATTCAAAACAATTTAATCAATTGTAACTCTGTGAACATCAAACACTGAATTACGTATTATTTAGCATTCGTAGGAATAATTATAGGTTGGTCGAATTAAACGTATAATACTTATGAGTTTCAATATCACGATTTTATTGTGTAACGCATTAGAAGCACCAGGCACGTTCGTATTCTAAATCAGTCATCAGTAATGATATTTTTATATTAAACACTGTGAACAATGTTATATTGCGTTGAACAATGAGTAACACAAAACTCTTTTACGAGCTTGATGATCACACTTTTTATCATAAAGTGCATATTAATCACTGAACATTTATATTTTTTAAGATACTAGACCTGAGCTTTAAGAAATATATCATTATCAATTAGAATTGCATAATAAATAATAACATTATGTCAAATAACGAAATGTTGATAACACAAGAAATAAACACTTAAATTAATTAGGGACTTTCTGTCAACGCTTTTTCGCTTTCTCTGTCAGTATCTAAAGCAACTGAAGTACTTGAGCTAGGAAGTTCTTTTCAAAATGTGAATCATTTCTGAGGCACATGTACGCTAAGATTTAAAAGCATTTAATCCTTCTTGCTTGCTGAAATTCCCCTTGGGCCTTTCAAATTCTTTGGCTTCAAAATTTTCTTTTCCTTCAAAACTTTGGCGAACATGAAGTCTAGTGATTGGAATTCTGAATTGAAGGATAGTGCATAATACAAATTCATACTGCCTCGTTTTATTTGCAGTATTATGATATCTTTTAGATATACTCTCGGTTTCATTTTCTGCAATTTATATTTTGAAGAAAAATCACCCCATTGAAAGAAATTGTGTGCATTCATTCCGATCACTTTGACTTTACCAGAATTTTAAATTTAAACTGTCTGCTTGAAATCTGGAAAATCATACACTCTGCCTTTGCGCTTTATAGACAATTCCACTTGGTGGTGGAAACTGTCCGCCGACATAAAAGTGTCTCCTGGTTTAAAATATTTGATCGTGATTAATTTCGTAGCTATATCGTTACAATTAATTAAATAAACTAAAAAGGAGAAAAATGTCCCATTTTTGTTTTGAGACGAACAGTTATCAGGCCACAAAAAACCATAATATGGACTTACAATATCATGCGGTACAGGTTTATTTTTATTTTTTCCTACAGGTACAAAGCTACAATATTATTTTCTGCAAATCAGCAGAGCAGCACAGATTTCAAGTATGCCATACATCCGACTGGTCATCTTTTAAATAATTTTCTCTAGCTTCTTTTGTACGTAAAATGTGAGTATTCGAGTCAGCACATTTATCACAGTCATTGTGATCAACACTTGATAAATCGTGCAGATTATTTACAGTTGCTTCTTGTAGAAGTGAATTCAGGGTAAGATGTTCTTCAACTGTGTTGCTCTCGTTATTTTGCTTTTCAATCGTTTTTGCATCGTTATTTTTCTTGTGAATCCCAACGTGCAGTTTATAAGCTTCACAGTGATCGTATTCTTCATTTGCAAGCTTTGTAAAGGAGATATTTAAATCGTTTGATACAATTTTGCGGAATGATTCAGGGAGCAGTTGATATCATTGTACTTGTTTCTGTGCTGATCAAATAGTGACGTTATTGTCATTTCTGCAGGCAGATATCTGTAATAAAATTCAAAATGATTACACATTCACATTCAATTGAAATTAAATTACACAAGTACTATATATGATTACAAGTATGCATTATTTCATACTGTACCGTCGATTTGGAGCGTGCTCTCGCCTAAAGTGCGGTATGGCCGGATTTAGAGATTCAATAAAGGTTACAATCTGTTTCCCGTTTACTTTTTCAGGACAAATATTTCCTTTATCAGCAATTTTTAGATCATGCTTTTTATCCAGAGCCTTGAGTATCATTGTGTCATTAGACATTGTGAACCCTAATGTAGCCCAAAAAAAATGTTTTGCATACAATCAAAGAATCGCCACTTTCTGTGAGTTTATAAGAATGTTTCAAAGTTCTTGCACGGCATGATTCTGGACCAACAGTTTGTTTTTCTGTGCCAACAACCTCAACCTTTTTTTGGCGAAATAGACGTCTACTTTCACTGTACAATCTCCAAAAATCATTATTTATCAATTTTCTGTTGTATTCGTTAAACAAAGTGACACGTTTTCTTCTGCAGTTCAAATTACACCCAGGTAAGATCGAATGTTTTTTTAAGTCTCTTTCGATTTTTTTTATCTTATTTCTTTAGATGTTACTTTCTGCTTTTTACTTCGAGTGTATTTACGCTTTTTGCGAATCTTTTTATCAGGTGAAACACCTGAAACATTCTCTTTTTCCTCGTCTTTTTCAATGCCTTGTTCCGAACGAAAGCTTTGATTGCATTCTGGTGCATAAGAAGCATCTGTCACATTTATAACACTTTTATGACTCACTTCCATCTGATTTTTATATACAATTTCCGAGAAAAATTGAGAATTTCTCGGTCGATTGCCCTTATCATTTACTGCTGTAAAAAAATGAACATTCAAAGATAATTTTCTTGAGCAGAAAAAATATACGTAGCATTATTTACCATAAAGACTCGAGGCCACCGATTATATTTCCTTCACCTAAATCATTCGTAAGAGATCTTAAATAGGAATCTCTTAATGAAGTTTCCCCATTTTCTGCCTCAGACACAACAATAGCTACGGCGACCTGTTTATCATTGGGACAATTGAGACTCCGGATTCTATAACCACGTATAAAATTTGCCTAGCTACTTCAGGCCGCTCGAGTTGGCCCCTGATGACTTGAAAATCAGTTTTTGAAAATTTACCTTTTTAAAACATCACTTTGTGGAAAAGTTCATAGCGCATCTTTTTTCTGTCGTTAAAAAATTTGTATCTTTTACCGTTTCTGTAAAAAATAAAAAATAAACTTAATTTTTTACTAAATATTTTCATTTCAACTCGCTCGGAAAAACAAAGTTCTTTGTATTTTAAAATAAAAGTTTAATACTCTAACCTTCAAACTGTTCTCAGGATAATGTGAAATTCAAAATTTAATGATTTTGTAAAATAAGAAAGTTATTAATTTTTTTTGCCAATCAGTATCAAAATAACGTTAGACAATATTACAAAGCTTCGTTTATCGAGAGAATTTTGAGTAAGCCCAAGCTTTCAGTAATAAAAATGCTTTCTAGGATATAATTAAGTTTTTTTAAAAGTTGTAACCTAATTGAATTATTCGTTAACAAAATAGGAGCATTCTAATAGCATTGATCGAGTGCGTGATAGGTGATAATTTCGGAATCTCGACCTGCTCGACCATAGCTCTCGCCACTGGACTGAAATTATTTTAGTCTATTTATTTATTTACACCATTAAGTTAAAATTTGAACATTAAACCACCAGGAATTATTTTTTGATAGGGAAAATTTTTGAAATATTTATATCTTACATCATATATACGTTTTTACAGGGGGATTACAAACATTCGGAAAAGTATATCTCACAACACAAATTTTAACACAAAATAATAATTTTTAAACGAAAAAATCAATTTTCTACTAAAAGAGATGAGTTTTTAACTAAAATGATGAATTTTTAACAACAAAGTTTATTTTCAACCAAAAAGTTGAATTATCTACCAATAAATTTTTTTTTTTTGTAAATTTTGTAGAACTTCATTTAACTGGTTTTGATTCAAACTAAACATGATAATAATTATGCTACTAATGAGATAAAAATGGTTTAAAACATATTAAATACCTTTTGTAAAAACAGCATGAATGCAGTTCGCAGGCAATCTTATAAAGAAGATAATAAACCGCGACAGTTTTATAGAGATTAAATAAGCATTACGGCTAATTTCTGAAGATAAAATAAAACGGAACACTTAGATCAACTATTTCCAAATAAATAATTACGTCTGAAACTATTCTTTCTACAGTAAATTTATATATCGTTTCCAAAAATTGTTAGACTTAGCAATGTGGCTACCTTTTTTGATTTCATCAATCAAGTTAAGGATTTAGTAATGTGCTTGTCGACTTTATACTGAAAACATCCTTAATATTTTAAATATATTACTCAATACAAATATCCTGTTTCCTTTATTTTCTATAGTTTACCTTGTTTGTCTTTACTTTGCTAATATTATTAGCCCCATTTTCTTTGTATCTATTTATTTTTCTACCGCCAGTTAGAGTTTTTAGCAAACTCAACATTTACTTTTTTCGTCATTCGCTTTCAATATTTATAGATTTATTTGCTTAGGAACCAAATACAATGTTCTCTAAATTTCAAGAGATGTGTAATACTTGTGTAATACAAACACAGTTGTATTCTAACGGGCTAAATAGCGCGGTTCGAACGGGTTCGGAAGTTATCGCCCCTCACGTGCTCGGTCAATGCTATTTGAATGATCCTATTTTGTTAACGAATAATTCAATTAGAGTAAAACTTTTCAGAAAACTTAATTATATCCTACTAAGCATTCTTATTGCTGGAAGTTTAGGCTTACTTAAAATTCCCTCGATAAACGAAGCGTTTCAAAATTGTCTAACGTTATTTTGATACTGATTGCCAAAAAAATTGATAACTTTCTTATTTAGCAAAAATTAAATTTTTATCTTAAAATATAAACAACTTTGTCTTTGCTGGTTTGAAAAATGAAGTTTTTCTGATTTTTTGCAGAAACGGTAAAAGATACACCTTTTTCCGAGAGAAAAAAGATGCACCATGAAATTTTCTACGACGTGGTGTGTTAAAAAGTTTCATGTTGGAAAGCTGATTTTCAAGTCATCAGGGTCCAACTCGAGCGGTCTGAAGCGGCTAGGCAAAATTTATGCGTGGTTATAAAATCCAGAGTCTCAATTATCCTTTTTCACAACAAGAAAGAATATTTTGAACGGAATTCTCTGTGAAAAAATACAACAAATTGTTTGCTTTTCATACAATTATCTATATAGAGTTACTCAACACGATTTAAAAAATGACATTCACCTACAGTTACATAACCTATAAAACTGAAATGACACAATTCTATGCCAAGAAATTGACTTACATATCAATTCAGTGCTCTCTAAATAAAAAAAAGAAAATGTACATACAAATACTCACATTATTACATATTTTCACTTTTCAATTGTCAAAAGCTTTATAAAAACATAAAATAATTCTGACAATCATATATCGGCGGAATACAAGTCGAAATCCTAGAAATGTGTATCTGCATGCCTGGCAAATTACGGAAAGGTAGGAAGAAAACTGATTTTTAAAAATTTCTTGACTTTTCGATGTAATGAAAAATAGTGTCAGATGAAATTAAAAAACGCGTAATATGTTTATTTATTTCAACCGAGAAAGATGACAATTCTATACCGTAAAAGATAAATTTTCAAACAAAAAGGACAAATTGTGTCAACAACACAGTTAAATTTTCGACCAAAATGATGATAAAAATTCATTTTCAGCAAGATAGTTAAATATTTGAACAAGAAACGTGCATTTTTATTAAAAATTTAAATCTTTAACAAAATATATAAAGTTTTCACAAAATTCAACAACGAGGAATTTTCAACCATGTACTTAAATTTTTGATAAAAAGCTGTACCATCAACCCAATAATTAAATTAAATTTTCTACCAGAAAAATTGATTTTTAAACAATCAATTGTATTCACAAACCAATACTTGAATTTCAAAGCGGAAAAACCAATTTACTAAAAAATATCTAAATCTTTAACCTTAAAAGTTAAATCTTTAACGAAAAGATAAAATCTCAACGAAAAACATAATAGTTGATATTTTAACATGAAAAATAAATTTTTCAACATACTTTATTTTTTAAACATGGATGAAGTTTTATCCAAACTTTTGAATTTTTAACCGATTTTCACCCGAAAAAGATGAATTTCAGAATTACAAAAGATGAGTTTCTAACCCAGAAGATTAATTTTCTGCCAAAAAATTTTTTTGACAAATTATTCAATATTTGAATCTGAGAGATAAATTTTTAACTAACTTAATTAATTTTTTCAACTAATAAGACAAATTTTTCAGTCAAGAAAGAAAAAAAGTGTTATCAAAACTGTTCAAATCTCTAACAATAGTGCGAACTTTCCATAAGACAATTAAACTTCCAACCCAAAAATATGGATTTTACACAAAAAAGTTTCTTTTTTAACTATACAATGACATTTTTAACAATAACAGATAAAATTTCGAAGGAAGAGAAAAGTTGTCTACCAGGAATGATGAATTTAAAAAAAAAAACAATTTTCAATCAAAAATTGAAAAAGCTACATTCTCAGTTAAAAAAATGACCTTTAAATCAAAAAAATCATTTTAAACGAAATAGTTGCAATTTTAACTAGAAGTGAATTTTCAATTCAAAATTTTTTAAACAAATTAGTACTTCAAGTTGTTACATTGTCAACTTAAAAAAGTAAATGTTGAAACAAAATAGTTAAACTTTCAAGCAAAGAGATGAATTTTTAAGTAACATTCATCTTCAACTGGAATAGTTAAATTTTCAGTTAAAAACCTTAATATTAAACCAAGATCAGATATCGATTTTTATGAATGGTACAAATTTGCATTAAAAGTGCGATTTACAAAGATAAATGATTTATTTGCTACAAATAAAAAAATAGTAATTTTTAAATATATTTCACGCAAAACATATTTAAATTAGGAAAAAATCTAATTCTACGAACAAATCGAATTCTCAATAAAATATTTGAATCATAAGACAAAGCAGATTAAGTTATAACTATACAGTTGAATTTCCAGCACCGAAATATGAACTTTTAAAAAAGCTAATTTTCTACCAAAATAGGTGAATTCTTAACCAAAAACAATGATCCTTAACAACCTTTTTGAATTTTTAATTATATATTGAAATTTTTAACTAAAAAAATAATCGGCAGGTTGATGCAACTGAAAAATAAAGAAATATAAATACAAGGCAAATAAATTACTAAAAAGAATATTTAATCGGCATGTTTGCAAAACTTTATTTCCGAAATTCCCTAATTTTTCATTTCTTCTGACCTTTAATATTCTAAAACCATAATCTGAATCTTTTGACATTTTTGGCATAAAAATTTTTATAAACGAAATAAAAAGTGAAATTGTTTGATTTTTTTCTTGACAGTAACTTAAACTGTCTCTTTAATAAATGCTCTGACTTTTAAATGCTTTGTTTTAAAAATCCCTGACTCTACCCTGATTTTCAGGTTCTTTCTGTCAACCTGTTATCGTTCCATAATAATATCCTGGCGAAGTTGATGTATGGAGGGCGTTAAATTAAGGGCTTATCAGAGTCTGTAATGCAGCATTTAGCGTCCACATAACACACGTTCATAGGGTATTGCGGTCATTTAGGAAGGCGGCTGTTGTACGACGGTAGCTTGTATTTCGCGGGGTGAATAGCCGTGCTGGTATGTTCCTGGCTTCCAGCCAGGACCTGTGCCTACAGGTACCATCACATTAATAGACTTTTATTGTTATTTACTGCGACAACGCCCCGAGAGTTATAAACGACGCTCCTGCTGTCGGCCAACAATAATGACACGATTGTTAGACTTTCAGAGAGACGGTTCGCTGAGAGCGAGGCTCGTGAATGTATTCTAAAAAAATTCACTTCCCATCATTTTTATTTCACCGAAAGTATTGCCAACTCATTTTCCCATCATTTTTATTCCCCTTCAGCCGGGCTGAATCGCTACCATAATTTTTACTAAATTATTAAGTACAAAAAGCTTTTTGCCAAAGAAAAGGTATTTTGACAGGAATCTAAAAATAAATGCAATAAAAATTACAGGATACTGCAACTTTTTTTATTATTGGGACGAAATTTGTACTTTTTGAAGTTATAAATTCTTATGGCACGATGTTTACTCTTAAAAATGGGTAACAGTAGCGGCAAGCTTCCAGCGGTAACCCTTCTCCCTCTCGCTTCTCCCACCAGCTGACTCCTTTTTTCCCTCTCCTTCCCTGTCTCTCCTTCGCTTCTTCCACTGCTCTCCCTCTCCTCACACTTTCACACACTCTCTCCCCTCTCTCTCTCTATCTTTTTCCCTCTCCCCCACTTTCTCTCTCTCTCGCTCGCTAGCTCTCTTTCTCTCCTCCTTCGCTCTCACTCTTAAACTGATGCTCTGACAGCATCAGCAGTGTATAGCGGCATACGCTCATACGTAGCAGTGTATATAGCGGCATGCGCTCTTCTTGAAGATTATTCTTCGTACACGTGTTAACTGTTTTTAATACAATTACTTATTTATTTCGAACCTACTCTGAAATCGTCTGATTAATTTGAGTGATCTTTTGATGGGTTCTACGAAGAATAGGCTATCTTTTCGCTCCCGTTAAAAATTAGGCTAAAAATCTTAAAAAATTTATTGATTTGAAAGTTGTAGTAGCCTAAAATACATTACATTCATCAATACAAAAAACTCGAGTTTTGAATTCGTAGGAAATGTTTCGAAAAATAACAGGTTATTTATTTCTCCTGAATACTTAGCTAAATGAAGTTAGTCGAAGACAATGCTAAATAATCGTTACTAAATAATAAAAAAACTTACTTTCGAAGTTTCTTATTCCAACGTATAGCAATCGATTGGACACCATATATTTTATTTAAAATGATGTCTTTGCAATGTTCTTTTTATTTGTCATGCTAGGTCAAAAAATAACAGCTTTTTGACTGTAAATAAAAATTAAACAATTCAGAAAAAATTAATCACAGTCATTGAAATTAAAAGATTTGAACTTTTAAAGATGAAAACTTTTTCATTTGTAGATACAAAAAGTAAACCACAAATTAAAACACTCAAAGTCGAATACTTTTATATTTCTAAATTTAAAAAAAAGCTTAAAAAGTGTTTGATTAAATGCTCCATAATAAAAATAGTAGAAATTCACGCTACCATTCTCAAAACTGCAAATTAAAGAACGAATGAAAAAAATTCATAAATTTTTGAAATTGTATAATTTTAAGCAATTTAAAAACATTGAAGTATGCGCGAAATGTTTTTTTAAATATCCTATAAGAAAATTGTTTAAAAAAACCTGTCGAAATTTTTCAGTTAACTAATGGTAATTTTTATTATCTTAGCAGTAGAATTTGTTCTACAATTTTTTTCAATAGAAATTTAAAAAAAATCATGTTTTGTTTATCTAGAAATTTTGATACAAATTATGTGTTCATTTGAAACCTTTGAAACTTCCTGAAAAGCATACACATTTTTTAATCAAAATCTTTAAAAATCTACATTGCTTTTTAAATGTTCTGAAATCTTTTCACGATTTGAATGATTTTTGAATCTTTTCAAAACTGCCAAATATTCCTTTTTAAACTTATTTTTTCAAAATTAATAATCATTTTAAATTTTCCCAGAAAAGTTAAGCATTTTTATATTTTCTTGAAACCACTATAGATCCTTGAAAAGCTTAAAAATTTTATTTCTAAATCTTCAAAAGTCTAAATTTTGTCTATTTTTTTAAAATCTTTTCCAGTTTTTAACTCAGTTTGGGTCTTCTCAAAACTTGTAAATATTTCTTAAACTAATTAACATTTTTTCAAACAGATAATTGTTTAATTATTATTTATGCAATAAAATTAATTAATTTAACTTACATATTAGGAGTTTTTTCAATATATCAAATGAAATATTAACGTTAAAAGGTTAAATTTAACAATCTGAAATGTTAACGATTTACGCCTTTTTATTTCAAAGAATTCTGTCTCAATTTTTTTGTTCATATTATTTTGATTATAATTGCTAATTTCCGATAAAAATAAAATATTGTCAAATATTCAAAAAAATGTCTCTTCCACAATTAAAAATTTTCCAATTTTATGGGTTAAAAATGGAATATCTTAGACAGAAAGTACATTTGAATACGATTTAAAATTGAATAAAAGCGTTTCATTGTGAATTTATTTATTTAAATCTACTTAAAATTTGAAAAAAGTTCATGAAATTTGTTAGTGTTCGATTTTTAATATTCGAACTTCCGTTTAATGTGATTTGCTATAATAGCAATCGTTCTTTGCAAATGATATTTATAAAAAAAAAATGGTAGTTTCTTTTAGAAATCTATATTGTAAAAATGTGTGCATTTTGTTCTGTTTAAATTTTTACATTTCTACAATAAACTACCAGTAGTAAGAACGTAATTTCAAGTACGTTTCTCACTATTCAAACTTAAGTGAAAGCTAGATTTTCTTGATATAAATATTTGTCCTTGTTTACAATAATTTACGTAAAATAAACACTTTTTTACGTCAAACACTGTAATTTAAAAATGTAAAGTCACATAGTTTTCTATAATATCTTGTAGATTTTTTCAAAAAAGTAAAAAAAATAATAATAAAAAGTTATGCAAAAATTTGACTTGTAGAAACTTATACTTTGTTATTAATGTTTTACTTTTCCACAAGAAAATAATAGAATAAATGACCCTCTTGTATATATTTGTATTCTTTTTATAAATTTTGTACATTATCACAGTTCTAAAACTATTTTCATGAAAACATTTTTTCCACCAGAGTAGATAACAAAAATTTTTTCCCAAAATGGGATTTTTGCATAAAAAATTTACAAAAATATCTGATATCTGATTCTTTGTACTTATCATTAATCTTTTTCTTCTTTTGTTTTAATAGCCAAACCTCTTAACTTTGAAACAAAAACTTTTTCTGTCCCTATTTCTCTTCCTGAAAGTTTCTAAATTCAGTAAAATAATAGTGTACTTTTTGTAAAGAAAAGGCCCTCAAAAAAAACTATTTTTGTACTAATTTCAGCATAAAAGTATAAATCAAATTCCAACCTACAATTTAAAATCTTCATTTACTAAAAAAAGTCACTTTTCTATAAGGGTTTGCACTTAACTTTTTATCTTGCCATCTCAAATAGTAGTTTTTCAAATTGTTAGCGTTTATTAATAATAAAAAATATATACGTTTTTTCTGTTTATATACCTTTTAACGAAAAATCCTCTATTACAATGCGATACCGTCACACTAAAGCTTTATTTTTGCGGAACAGAAAAATTTTTCTGATAAACCTTTTTTATTCTTATACAGTCTCCTCATATCTACGCATAAAATTTTTATTAATGTTTAAAACGTGTAAAACTGAATAAAGTATTTTTAGTCGCTAAAAAAAAAAATTTCAAACCCTATGAATTTTGAACGTCCAAATTCTTTAATTATTTACTCGGAATTGTTTAACTTTTTCTGATCAAACACATTTCCTCCAAAATCAGCAACTGAATATCTCTATTGCATGTTTTTATTTCTTTTATAAACTGCAAAATGGCACTTTTTATCATGATCCGCAACCGAGCTTGTTCCAATTTTAGATTCCGGTCACTTTGAGATCGTAAAGTCCCACATTCTATTTCTCTGAACTGGATGATTTTGTTAAGCATGCTTTTTCGTCCTCAATTCAAAAGCGCTTTAGCTTGTAAGAAAAACTCTGATTTTTTGTCTCAATTGTGATCACGATTTTACAGAATGTTATTTTGCTCCCCTGAAAATTTTTATTTTGTTGATTATGTGGTTCTGTACTGCAACCCTTCAATTGACCTTAATATATTACACAATGTCTCTACTCTATCGCTCATATAAATAAATCATTAAATATTTATTAAAAAACAAAACGGCCGAAAAAAATTCGAGTCTAAAAGGGTGCCCTTACAACGAAATGGTCGAATTTTTAGACAAAAAAGATTAAACTTTAACCAAGAGCCATCAAGTTTTCAACAAATAGTTGAATTTTTAAAGTATGTTCCTAAAATATTAACATTTTTTCAAATTCTTCGTAGCTAACTGTCATAACTTTAAATGCGCTCAAATGCGCCACCAATAAAAATTTTTCGCTAGCTAATTAACAAATATATCAATTTGGGGGGGGGGGGGAGAAGTTCAATACGCAAGTGTTAAATCTTCAACAGTTATATCCAATATAAAGTTGCTGACATGGATTCATTCGTACTCAAATGCGCCGTAAGATTTGTTAAAAAATCTTAAAAATTGCCCAAGATATGGAGGTAAGAAAATGTTACGAAGTGATGACCAAGAAAATAAAAAGTTTGCAATCGGCATGAATGAAGGGAGCTTTCTATGTGGTTTTAAATGCGCTCATATGTGCAATAAAGAAAAGCTTTTTAGCCACATTGATAAACAAGTTAGCAGCGATCAATTTGGTTGGGGAGGGGGGGGCGTCATTTTTGTAATATATTAAAATTTCGTCAAATTCCTCATACCTATCGGCCATATTATGTATTGGGGGGGGGGGGGGTACCACAGGTGTTAAATCTTCAACAGTGATATGCAATATAAAGGTGCGGACATGAATTCATTTATCTTCAAATGCGCTCATATGCGCCATAAAATTGTTTTGAAAATCTTGCAGATTGCCCAAGACATGGGGGTAACAAAATTTTACGAAGTGATGGCCAACAAATTAAAAGTTCACAATCCGCATTGATGAAGGGAGTTTCCTATGGGGTTTCAAATGGGTCTCAGTGCCACTTATTACCGACCTGCCACCAGATTATATGCGACAATTGCAAAACTTTAAAAAAACATAATTAACCCCCTCATTGCCACATGTTACCGACCCACAATTGTCGATAACATGTGTTAATGAGGGGGTTGATTATGGTTTTTTATTGATTTTGAAAGTGGCGCATATGAGCGCATTTTAAATCCTATCCGAAGAGATACTTATAATTTTTATATTGCATTTAAAGTTATTTAGAGACATCAACGGGTGGTGGGTCGGTAGCATGTGGTAATAAGAGGGTTGATTATGGTTTTTTGTTAACTTTTAAACCAGAGCATATAAGCGCATTTGAAATCCTATCCAAAGAGATATTTATAAACATTTATATTGCATTTTAGCTTATTTGGAGATATCATGGGGTGGTAGGTCGGTCACAAGTGGTAATAAGGGGGTTGATTATGATTTTTTTTTAATTTTGAAAGTGTCGCATATAAGCGCATTTGAAACCTTATAGGAAAGTCACTTCATCACTGCGAATTCAAAACATTTTATTTTGTTGGGCATCATTCGTAAAATTTTGTTACCTTCAGAACTTGGGCAATTTTCCATATTTTGAGAAAAAAAAATTATGGCGCATATGAGCGCATTTGAAGATGAATAAATCCATGTTCGCATCTTTATAATACAAATCACTATTAAAGGCTTAACACCAGCTTTACACTGCCCCCCCCCCCACAAGTATGACATCTTTGTTAATTAGCTAGCGCAAAATTTTTTTATTGGTTGCGCATTTTAGCGCATTTGAAGTTATGACAGATAGGCATGATAAATTTGAAAACTTTTTCTTTTTTAGAAAAATGACGACAGCCCCCTACCCCCATTTTTTTCGCTGATAACTCGGTTATCAATGTGGCGCTAAATTGTTTCTTTATGGCGCATATGAGCGCATTTGAAGATCTTCAAGGCCATATGTTTTAAACTTTTATTTTTCAAATGGGGAGGGGGTAAGGTGACGCTAGCGCCCGTCTGCGTAACACCTGATATACAACCTACAGTTTTGTAGCAAAATATTTTTTATCGGTGGCGCATTTGAGCGCATTTGGGGCGCAATTCAGTGGGCTATAGAAATCCCGAAAGTTAAGAGTGGGGGGCTGGTTTAACTGACCTGGGTTGCCAGTAGTTTACAAGAGACTGTTTACGTTACCAATGACTGATTTAATCACAAGGTGTACTTAAATTTTCAACTAAGGTTTCAGCTAACAATAAAAAAAGTTATATTATATTATATTATATTATATTATATTATATTAAATTTTCAGCCGAAAAAGTCAAATTTTTTATCTAAAAAGACGAATTCTTTACCCAAACAATGATGTTCCAAACAGGAACATTTTTCACAAAAATTGGTGATTAAATACTCTTAATTAAAAGTAATGTAAGTATTATATTACATTTCAAAAAAGAGGATTAAGTTTCTACCAAGAAAACAAACTTTTAATAAAACAGTTAAACTCTCTGTCAAAGAGATGAACTGTTATCTAAAATTACAAATGTCAATCATAAAATTTATATTTAAAAATTTAATAGTTAATATTAAACCAAAAAACATTGTATTTAAAATCTAAAATTTTCAAATCATTCAAGAAAGAAGAAAATTTAAATTATATTTTCGAATTCTTTAGCCAAAATGACGAATTTTCCAAAAAACAGTAGAGTTTTAAATACAAAAATATGATTTTTCAAAAATAAAAATTAACTTTTTATTAAATAGTTGAGTTAGCTATCAAAATAATGGAATTTTCAACATAAAAGGACAACAATTTAACCAAAAAGTTTTCTTTTTTTCAGCTTTCTTTTCAGAAATAAAACAACGGAAGGAGTGTCACTTCGGGAACTATCGTTTAAATATTTGTTTTATTTCCCTCACTTAACAACTAACCGTTGTCGAAAATTAAAAAAATCTTATAATTTAGGATCCATCAATATTTCATAAAGGTACCGATTTTTCTCACTACAAAACCTTTTGAAGTATATCCCTCCGATCTTCTTCAAATTTATATACGTTGTAGGGCATCAAAAATTAAGCGACGCATGTTTTTTTTTATCTGCGGAAAACCACTTTTAACGGGTAAAAACAAAACTTAAAATTCACCCCCAAAAAATATTTTTGACAATTTTAAAGGTCACTGATCAATTATTTTCTTGAAAATCAATTGCATTTTATTTCCCTCTGAAATTCAAGTCAAATGTGTGAAAACAACCCCCAAATTTCAACCCCTAAAAATAATTTTTGGATTGTTAGCTATAAACAGACATATAATTACAACCCATTAACTGTCAATTAATTATGAGTCATTCAGCAATGTTATGAATGCTGCAAGATGCTTAATCTTTTGCATTTCTTAACTATAAGTAATCATGAGTGATATTTATTGCAAAATGAATCATTATCTAAAACTGGACATTGTTTTCAAATATATAAATAATCTCTTCTATAATGATCTTCTTTAACGTCACATTTTTTTAAAAGAAACGCAAACAATTAATCTTGTTGCGGATGTTATAATAGTGCCGAATGACGCATAATTCATTGAAAGTTTATTATTTTCAATTGTGTGTATTTTTAAAGCTGATAATTGATAAACTCTTTTTAAGGGCGTCAGTTAGAGGTTGTTTTCACCTCCTTGGCTTGCTCCTCTTGCATTAAATTTAAAAATGAAACTAACGTAAGGGTAGTTTACCCTCTAACATTTAGAAGGGCGAATTCCAGTCTTTACACTTTAAACAGAATAATTAAATGCGCATCCGAAGTTTCTCACCATCAAATTCCAACAATAAACTGAAATTGTTTGTTTTTTTCGTAAATACTTTAATAAATCTAATACTGGGGTATTTTACATACGAAATATTTTTTCACGAAAATGCTGAAATACGACATCAATTTCCTCTTAACTTTATAACAGTATAGGTTTTTCGCAGATTTACTAAAACTGTCAATTTTTAAACAAAATTTTTTGTTCGTTAGTTTTAGCTTCCTCAAACATAGGGGTAGCATCCCCCTAAGGTCAAAATATCCTGGAAATATATAAATTTATTTAAAAGAAAATGATAGATTAGTTAATTTAAAAAAACACGTCTCCCTTAGTTTTTGATGCCCTGGAACATAAATATAGAGAAGATCGCAGGAATATACCTCGAATGGTTTCCTTGTCAGTGAGTCCGTAACTATTTATATATTTCTTATTTTTTATTTCGTATATTTTTTCTGCAAATGAAAAATATTTGTAAATAATTTTCTTTTATCTTAATATTATAACAATAATTAGTTAAATGATGATAAAATTGACAATCCTTCTATTTAATTCCACGCGACTTCCTTTTTTCACATTCGTATAATAAAAAAAAAACAGTCGTAAAATCAAAATTTAAAAAAAACTGTCATCACGCCTTTATGTAATATGAAACGAAACGAATTTGCAGCAGTCATATTCCATTTTATGGAATAGTATTTATTCGTTTCCTGTCATATTTCAATATCGAAAAGTTGTTTTGTACGAAAAGGCAGTCCTACAGTGCTACACATATGCACATTTATAGAATATAAAATATTGAATAAAAGAAACTTTTCGCTTTATTATTTTTAAACTGGAACATAACAAAATTTATAAATACACGTAATAAATTTTCAAATAATTGAATGCTTTAAATTAAATGATGCTTTTATGGAAATTCAAGAACAGATGCAATCTGGAAAATTTTTCAACCAGTTTCGAATTTGAATTTTAAAATGATAAATTAAACCATCATTTAAATTTCATATGGTTTATATTTTAATATAATTCTGAAGCTTTTATTTCTAGAAACAATTTTGAAAAATTAGCATTATACAGCATAATACATTTTTTTTAAACAACAATCTTCATATGTTACTTGGTCCCACAGTCGTAGAACATCATGAAAAAAAGTTTCTTAAAAATTTCATCAGCAAATTTTGAAAGTTAAAATAAAAAAAAGGCAAAAAATTAGTCTTTTTAAAAAGACGGGGGTTTCGGGCTTACATCGAAAAAGTTACAGCTGTTTTCACCAGAGAATTAAAATAAAAAATTAAATTTTTCGAGTTTTTGCTGCTTGCAAACGTTTTTCACTGGCACTGCAATTCAAAAATTTGTACTCTTATAAAACTGAAAACATTTTCATTTAATATAATCGAAACTCATCTGAATTATAATTACGTATAAAATGGAAGCTTTCAACCCTTTCCCGAAGCAAAATTTTTTATTAAATGATATCAAACTGAAATTTTTTTCAATTTTTATCTTTTATACACTAAATATTTTAATGATTTCTGGTTGAAAACCATGAATATACGCTATAGTTTTGAAGGCTCCCTTTCAATGTGCATTAACAAAAATGTTAAAAATAAATGACTTCTCTTCCAATTTAGTAAAAATTTGAAAACAAAAAGTTCCCACCATTCATCAGAATGCTAAACATGCCTAATTTGCTTCCGTCCATTCAATACAGTTTTTAGAAATAAAGGAGTACCTCTTACAATACAGAAAAAAATTAAACAGAAATGGTCTCGCTTCCAGGTCGCTTCAAATCTTTAATACAAAAAACAGAAGTTTCAAATTAATTTATATTTAAATTTAATTACCTTCAAATATTTTTCATATTAAAATTTCAAATTCAAACGCCTTTCATTTTTAATCACTCCAATCTTCGGAACTGCATTTCAAAAATCTTTAAATTGATAATAAATGCTAAAAAATTAGCAAAAGCAGGCGCCTATTGAGATGTTAATTGAGTCGTTAAAATTCCTTCTCCCCTTCTTCTCTTCCCCATCCATCATTTTCCCACCGCTACCCCCACTCATCGTTACTTCTAATCATTTCCCCTACTTTCTCTCACTTACACACACTTTCTCTCCTTATCACCCTTAGTTTACTCTACTTTTCGTATCCTCATTTTCCATTATTTTCCATAACTTTCTCATCCCTCATTTCTCCTCACTCCCCCTATTTCACCTTTGACAAATAATCTCACCTTCCTTAGTTTCCAACCCCTTATTCCGCCTACTTCACGTCCCTTTATTTTTCCTCACGTCTCTTACCTCGCACCACTCATTTCCCTTCACGTTCCAACCCCTGACTTTCCCTACTTCACCTTCCCTCATTTTCCCTCACTTTCTCTACTGCCAATTCCTTTCTTGTTCCTTATTGACTGTAACTTCCCCATACATTCTTTATCCTTACTTTCTGTATTTCGGATCTTCCAATTGCCCCTCATTTCTAGCAGATTCCAACCCTTTATTTCCGCCGCTTCGAGTTTCCTTATTTTTCCTCACTGCCTTGACTTCGCACAAAAATATTTCCCTTCACTCCCCTACTACGACTACCGTCATTTCGGATTATTTCCCATAACAGACCTACTCCTCTTTGTTTTCTTCTCACTTCTTCTATTTCACCTAATCCTATTAATTCTTACTCCGCTTTAAATTTCATTATTACCCAGCATTTCAGATAATTTACTCATTCCTAATTTCTCTATACTTTCCCTATTTCACCACTTCCAATTAATCTTACTTCCAGTAGTTCCTTACCGCTCAGTTTCCCTACTTTACGTCCCCTATTTTTCCTCACTTCCCTTACTTCGCAGCCCTCTTTTTCCTTAACTTTCTTATCCCTCATTTCCCCTACTTCTTACCTCTAATTTTCCCTACATCCACTCTCCTTAATTTTCCATTATGTCCGATAACTTCCCCATCCCTCTTTTCTTCTTACTTCACCTATTTCTTCTCTCCCAATTTCACCTTACTTCCTGCGGTTTCTCACCGATAATTTCCCGTACTTCAAGAGCCCTAATTTTTTTCATTTCGCTTTATTCGCACCCCTAATTTTCCTTCATATGCCCACTTCTCACTACCCCTACTTCTCCTCTCCTCACTTCCCCTTCTCCGATTCCCCTCATTTTCCTTCATTTTGCGTACTTCCTCGCCCCTTGCTTCCCCTTTTTAGAAGATATTATCAATTCGCGTTTCAATCGCAAAAAACAAATGCTTAGGAGTATACACAATTGAGTGAAATCGTGAAAAAGCGGAAGGATAGTGGAGGATTGAAGTGTCATTGAATTATAGGGAGACATGAAGAGACTTGTCGATACTCGACATGCTCCATTTACCCCGCAACATAAACTAGGTATTTCTAAGTTGTGCTTTTACCATGCCTCTTCTCTTTCAAGTTCGTCTCCTTAACCGCTTTCCTTTCCTCCTTTCTCTAACAACTGATTTTCACCACCTATCTTATTCGCATGCATTTCTACTCCATTAACTACCATCAAAGTCAACGAATTTTTTTTTAAAAACACATGTTTTAAAACGCAATTATTGATCACATTTATTGTTTTGTTTGGAAAACAATAAAACTAATAAACTAAGATCCTTTCTTTAATCAAGGATTACCAAAGAGAGTGAAAATCAGAGATCCAGGACTTTTAACTTTTATCTTTTTTAACTCAATATAACAAAGGATAAACCAGAAGTAAATTTCTGGTTTCGGGTGATTTTGAAAATCACCCCTAACATATGGTGGTTAAATATTAAAATGTAAAGTTAATTTCTTTGCCGGTAAAGATTGCTCTGGAATCGCTGTAAATATAAAATTTTGTTTTTTTCTTAAAATGACATGTGTGAATCTTATATGTTTAAAAATAAGGGTGTTAATATTATTTAGCAATTTTTAAATTTTAAATTTTGTAATTTGAAAATCGAAAAAAACTGAAAAAGTACAATAAAAAATATAAGGATTTCAGGTGAATTTCAAAACATTCAGGATAAATTTATTAAGCATCAAAAAAATGTAATTCAAGTTCAAATAAAAATCTAAGCGCATTGGTACAAATTCAAAAAATCCAAAAATAAGGCTGATTTAAAATTAAAATAGCGAGAAGGACATCGTTTAATGCAAAAGTATATGTTGGCTTGCAAAGAGGAGGAGCTTATTTTGCTGGGAAGGGAAAGTAATGGTGTCTGATGAAATATAGGCATAGATGTTGGCTGCGAGGATCCGCCGCATAGCAGTTTTATTACAGCTCAGCGATGCAGAAGCGTTTGCAAGTTTTGTTGAACTATGACGATGAATGAATGATGAATGAATTTTCCACAATCAGACGGTACCATTATTTCCTTCTACATTATGCGCACAAGCAAGAGGAGTACAATAAAAACACTTTCACCAAGAAATCTCTGACGACTCCCGAGAACAAATTCGCAATTTTACAATTCCTAGAAGCAGTCACAGCTGCCAAAACTGCCACTTTATCGAAAAAGGCAGTAACTAAAAAATAAGGGAATAGAGAAAATTGACAACAAACTTTCGAATCTAGTTTTCCCTATCCTATTTAATTTATTAGATAACTGAATAGTTTTTGCACTGTTATTTAGTAAGTTTAGTTCGATCTACCCATTTATGAAAAACAAGTAACAAAAATTTTTAATAAAAAGTATAAAATACAGATGCTTCCGCTATTTCAAAGGATTTTTACAGTAAAAGGCGAGAAGTGAAATTATAATGAGTTTGGTGGTCGTTGCGAGTGAACTTTTTCTATTTAACTCGATGCCACGTTACTGATTGAGGTTGACAAAGAAAACAGCAAGATCGGAAATTTAAGAACTGGTTTCCCAAATTTTGTAGTTACACCTTTTTTTGCAGATGCTGGTTTTTTCGTAGAAACTATTTTAGAAATTTTTTAATGCTTCCTTTTGATCTGATGATGCAATAATTCAATTAACCCATTAAGTTCTGACTGGACACATTTTAAAGATTTTTTTCAACGGCTATATTAATTATGAAATCGATCATAGAAACAATCGAAAATACCTATTTCGGACGTAAAATTGTCCGATCTTTCTACTTCTGCAGTTAGAATTTTAAAAAAATACATATTTGTAAATATATATTTGTTTATTTAACAAAAAACATGAATTGTCGAATGAAAAAATTTTTAATATGCAATTTTAGAAACGAAATCGTCCGTACATTTCTTTTATTTGTGCATCAAAAGTGTCCATGTACTCTAGCCTTCAAAATGTAGTGGTTGGTTGTTTCAAATGAAACTTGCCGGCTTCCAATATGGCGGCTTAAGTTCAATTTTTTTTATTTTTCCGGTACTTTTTCCTGCAATAACAACTTTTTTTAATTTTAATAAAAATAAGTGCAAGATGGTTTTTTGGGTCGCTAATTGTGAAACTGCTATCACGTTTTCAAAATTCAACATGGCGGATCCAATATGGCTGCCAAAAATTTCGGAAATGTTTCAATTTTCATACAAAATTTTATGGAGGGGTTTTTTGGATGGCTGATTACGAATCTGCTGTCAGATTTTTAAAATTCAAGATGGTAGATACAATCTAGTTGCCAAAAATTTCAAAAAATTGTTCAATTTTCATGAAGATATTCAAATTAAAAAAAAAACGAGATTCCTAAGCAGCTAAAACATTTATTTTAACGCCTAGCAATGAAA
>JAAAKG020175371.1:0-26785 GCA_010014905.2 Druon quercuslanigerum | reverse complement strand
ATCGATGTGTAAAACATCGATAATCGAAAGCAAAACATCGATGTTTTCGATGTTACGATATCGATGTCCCATCACTAGTCTATAATATTAGTTGCGTTCTGCAAACATTACGAATTTTATAAAGGTTCATGGGCACATCTCATTTGGATAGCCATAGACTTTTTAAGAGTAAATTGTCCTTGGTAACTTCGATTGCACATATAATGAACTATTTCCTTACATTTCTGAAATTCCAGCGTTCTTGTAACAGCGAATTCCAGCACTTCAGACTATAAAAACGTTATATAAGCCAATAAGTGAATCCTGGAGCAGTTCCACCATCTCCAGATTAACGCCTTGCCTGGCTCAAAAGTTACGTCTAGGTTCCTAATAACATCTGTCAATCGATCTTGTGCTTCTTATAACTGAAACCACTATATTAGTCATTTTCAAGAAGACTCCTTTTTTCTATGTTATAAACAGCTTCATGACACGCTTCATGATGACATTACTCGTAAAACTCCTTCGACTGACGAGTCAGACCTTTCAACCAGTGAGAAGGTTCGTTTGGTTTTGTCATCTGACTGTTTGGTTTCTCTCTGCCTTCTGACAAGTTCTGCTTGCTACAACACAAGTCTCTGTAAGAACCTCGGATGGACACCAAATTCTAGCTTTCAAGAAGTAAAGCTTACTGGCCAGAAATCTACAGCACGTTTATTTTTGCTTTTTCTGTGATAAGGACGAATTAAACACTCTTGACTTTGCCCTATGATCAACGACACCCGGTTATCTTGCACAGCGACAATCCTCACGCATAACCTATTATTGACTGGGCTTCAAAAATCCAATCAACTGATGGGGGATCTTCCTGTGGGATTCTAATCACAGGCGATCACAGACATTGTGCGCATGTTTTTTAAACGAGAGCGACATAATATGTCGTTTCGTCAATTTTGATCTTGCTTTGCTTCAATATTTTCATTTGCTTGTAAATGTTCCCGAATTCGAGTAAAATTTTCTCTTTAGATTCTTTGGTATACTCCAACATTATTGGCAAGCAATTTTTCGGTGAACAATGTCAGGGGTTCTCCCAAATCACTGGAATTGACGGATCATCCAAACATTCAAGGTGGAGAGGAACCAAAGACATCAAAAAAAGGTTTTCATCTGAATTTTCAGAATCTTCAAATCGTTGTTTTTAAGGATTGAGTCCGGAAGTTTCATCACCTCCAAATTTTTATGTCATTTTCAAATTTCTTTTACATTCAGGTGGTTCAACATCTTCACGTTCTAACAGTCTAGCAGCTGTATGATCAGAAAGGTCTTGTAGTTGAATAGTAGCTCCTGTTTTAGTGACTTTTATAGCAGAACTTCTTGGATAACAATCGTTCTTTGCATCTACAATACGGCTGTAAGGAGGTAGAATGTCCACATTTTTGTCTTTCAAGCCCAGTGTTCGTAAATTATAAAATAGATCAATTTCACCTCTTGACGCAAACTGTTTAACTGCCTCAATTCTCCTTTTTTTTCGTTTTATCAGAGCATTCATTAAAACTCTTTGTTCTACGAAGAGTGGATAAGGCATGTCTCTGAGAAAGAAAATTCCGAATTCAACCAAATTTTATTTTGCAGGAGAAATTTTTCATGAAATATCGAGAAAGTTTGACACGAGCTAATTCTCTGGAATTCTCAGGAAGATCGTACTTTTTCTGTAGATGATTCCATAAAACTTCTACAGTTTTAGAACTCGCGGTTATCAGCACACTGCTCAATTTCTGATTTTTGAGTTTAAGAATCTCCATGATTGAAATATCCAAGAAAAATTGCGAAGAAAAAAAAACAAGAGCAAAAGAAGACAAAAGAATGTAAAAGGAAAAAAACACACTCACAAGAAAATCAAAGAAAATAAAGCAAAAATTTATAAAAAATAATGTCAAGGAGCTAATTGATAATTGTATTGGATGCGGGATTCAAGACAGGTGAGAATACGATTCGACAGATTAATAAAATGTCACTGTATTCGGACTAGGACTATTCTATGTGGTTGAGGGGATTTGAGATAATGTAATTTGTATTTAAATACAATGGAAGTTTGTTAAAGAAATTATATAGAAAAGTATTAGAGAATTTCAGTTGCTCGCTTGCTTGCCACGGCTCAAATAGTACCGTCTTCCGGGTTCTCTGCTACTCGCATTCGAATCTTCCTGCTCGGAAGGGGGAGAGCCCACAAGAAACCACCAATCAGACTACGAGCACGAACTGGATTTTTCCGGGTGAATGCGAGCTTGAACTGGATTTTTCCGGTTGAGTGCGAACTTCAACTGGATTTTTTTGTAAAAACTGGGTATTTGTTTATTACATTTCTTTGAATAATCAACAATTTTTATCGGATGATCGAAAATAATTAATGGGTATCATCAATTAGTGATCTGCAGTTGATTCTGGGTGGAAAACACTATTAATTCCATGACGAATAGAAAAGATGAATAATTGTGCATGAAATTGTTTATAACAATAGCAATTATTATTATTCATCCAAATCTCCTAACGCTATTTGAATATCAGTCATCAGCAATTAAATAAAACCAAAGAACGGAGTTTGTGTGACGAAAAATAGCCGAATAAAGCAATTCTTAACTAAGATCGTTTTAACAATTGCGAATTGTTATTATATAAGCAGATGTGATAACTGAGTATCATTCAGAAGTTTTATGGAGCTAATTCCATGGAAAATCATTAATCTTGTCTTGAATCCAAAAATTGTTTTCTTTATTTGTTTATAATAATGATTGTTTATTCTTGAATCCTCACGGGTATGACACAAATTTTTTTGTTTTGATTAATTGAGGAAATCCAGTGAGAATTAAGTGACAATACACCGCCAAACCATAGAAAACCATTTTTATCCACTTATTTGTTTATAAAAAATTAAATAAATTTTTTAATTCACCCTAAGGTACTGGAAAATTGTACTGGATAGTTCCTCTACTAATTCTGGGCATTTAGGAATAAATCTTAGTATTCTCTTGGAAATGGTACTCTTTAAAAGGTCGGAAAATCTATTTGTCCAGAGTCGTGATTTTTGTACCACTGTGCGTTGGCGGGTTCAATTTTGCGAGCCACGAACGACAACACTGTACCGCCGAGGCAGGCGGAATTTTTAATTTTTATTGTTGTTTTTTATGAATAAAACGAAAACTGCTTGTCCTATTAAAAATTGATTAATAACTCTCTCAAGGCCGTCTTACTTCATAACGATTATATATACGCGCCAATACCAGTAGCGCATTTAACTCAGTTGAAGGAGGAATACGCCAACCGTGAACTCGTCGCGAAGAAAATAAATTAGGCGACCCACCAGCGGAAAATGTGTGGCGCGTTGAAAATTCTAAGGATGGTACTAGGGCAGCAATCGGGTTTCACAAAGAACCCTTTTCATTTGTGTTTATGGGATAGCAGATATTATTTTTATATATACATTAACTAGCTCTATTTTATATATAAATATATTAGAGGGGATTTTGGGATTGCTCAATATTATTGTGGGGTTGAGTACGTAATCTGGAGCTTTTAAAAATAAAATATTGCGACTACTTCTAATTTAAAGATTTGTTTGGCTATTTACATCAAGTTACTTCCGGACTGTTTCGTAAAAAGTACTAGGTGTAGATTTTGGGGGTTGTTTAATATTATTGTTGGGTTGAGAATATAGACTGGATTTTTTAAATAAAAATATGGTCAAACTTTCAATTTAAATATTTCTTGGTCGTTTTACATAGAGTTTTTCCAGAACAATTCCGTGAAATGTACTAGGGGTAGGTTCTGGGGGTTGTTTAACATTATTCTTGGGTCGTGAATATAATGTGGAGTTATTTTAATGTAAAAATTGTAATTATTTTTAATTTACATACATTTTGGATCTTTTACATCGAGTTACTTCCAAACTGTTTTATCGCAATGTGCTAGGGGTTGACTTCGGAGGTTGTTTAATATTATTGTTGGGTTTAGAACATAGACTGGAGTTTTTTAAATGTAAATATTGTGACTCTTTTCAATTAAAATATTTCTTGTCCTTATTAAATCGAGTAACCTCCGAACTGTTCCGTGAAACGTACTAGAGGTAGATTTGGGGTGTTGTTTAAAATTACTGTTGGTTTGTAAACATAATCTGAAATTTTTTGAATATAAGTATTAGGACTATTTTTATTTAAATAATTTTTGGATTTTTATTTCTGAACTGTATTGTGAAATGTGCTAGAGATGGATTTTGGGGGTTGTTTAGTATTATTGTTAGGTTGAGAACATAATCTGGAGTTTTTTTTAAGGTAAATGTTCTGAATATTTTTAATTTGAATACATTTTGGCTGTTTTACATCGAGTTATTTCCGAACTGTTTCATGCAATGTGCTATAGGAGGATTTCTGGGGTTTCTCAATAATAGTTAGTTAGTTATAAAATAGGCGGGCAGTCCCTATGGTACTCCCTTGGCGCTCGAGCTATAAAGCCTATTGTTCAACGCCCTTAAACATCTCTGTAGGTAAGATAACTCAGCGGCGCCACTAAGGAAAAACAGCATGCCATATAATGCATATTTTTTTTCTATTTTTTGCTTTTTTTTACAAAAAAAAAATTTTTTTGCTCTATTAGTTTTCAAGAAAACAAGGCGCCGCTAGCTTGCCGTCAACTTAGCGGCGCCATCTACAAAAATCATCAAATTTAGCAAAATAACTAGACTAGATTTTTATTCTATTTTTTTGCTTTACATTGCGCTATGAATCTTTTTTGTAAAATTAACCCTTATTTAAAAAGCTCAACCCTTGTAATAAAAAAAATTATATAAGGACAGTATTAAAAGAATTACTAGGCTAGATTTTTTTCTATTTTTTGCTTTTTAATGTGATATGTAACACTTTCTTAAAATCAACCCTTATTTTCAAAAACCAACCCCTCTGTACCACGTAGACAAGAATATGTCAAAAAATAATGTTTTTCAGAATTTTTCACTGTCAATAGAGTCTATGATTTTTTGGCTCATCGAAAATACTCACTCAGATTTTTTGGCTTCAACCCTTAACGATGAAAAGCAACCCCTCTGTACCACGTAGACATTACTTTGTCAAAAAATAATATTTTTTAGAATTTTTCACTGTAAATGGAGTCACTGATTTTTTAGCTTCTCGAAAATACCCACTCCGATTTTTTGGCTTTAACCCTTCATGATAAAAAGCAACCCCTCTGTACCACGTAGACATTACTTTGTCAAAAAAAAATCTTTTTCAGAATTTTGCACTGTTAATAGAGTCTCTAATTTTTTGGATCTTCGAAAATACCAACATCGAATTTTTGGCCTCAACCCTTAACGATAAAAAGCAACCCCTCCGTAACACGTCGACATAGCACTTTTAAAAAAATAATCTTTTCCAGAATCCTACACTATCAATAGAATCTCTGATTTTTGGGCTTCTCGAAAATACCCACTTCGAATTTTTGGGTTTAACCCTTAACGATAAAAAGCAACCCCTCTGTAATACGTCGACATAGCACTTTAAAAAAATAATCTTTTTGAGAATTTTAAAGTCCCAATAGTCTCTGATTTTTCGGCTTATCGAAAATACCCACCCCGATTTTTTGGCTTCAGCCCTTAACGATAAAAAGCAACCTCTCTGTACCACGTAGACATTACTTTGTCAAAAAATAATGTTTTTCAGAATTTTGCACTGTCAATAGAGTCTCTGATTTGTTGGATCCTCGAAAATACCCACTTCGATTTTTTGGCTTCAACCCTTAACGATAAAAAGCAACCCCTATGTAACACGTCGACATAGCACTTTAAAAAAATAATCTTTTTGAGACTTCCACAGTGCCAATAGAGTGCCAGTTTTTTCGGCTCATCGACAATACCCACTCCGATTTTTTGGCCTTAACCCTTATCGTTAAAAGGCAACCCTAATGTACCACATAGATATTACCTTGTCAAAAAATAATCTTTTCCAGAATCCTACACTATCAATGGAATCTCTGATTTTTGGGGTCCTCGAAAATACCCACTTTGATTTTTTGCCTTTAACCCTTAGCGATAAAAAACAACCCCTCTGTACCACGTAGACATTACTTTGGTAAAAAATAATCTTTTTCAGAATTTTGTACTGTCAATAGAGTCTCTGATTTTTCGGCTCATCGAAAATACCCCCTCCGATTTTTTGGCTTCAACCCTCAACGTTAAAATGTATGCCCTTTGTACCACATAGACACGATGTACGTTTCCAGCGAGCTTTAATTTATTTTAAAAACTGGTAATATTAAAATTAATAACGATCTTATCTTGTTGTCAGACATAAGGATTGCCTTTTAACGATAAAGGTTAAAGCTAAAAATTCGAAGTTGGTATTTTCAAGGAGCCCAAAAATCAGACTCTATTGATAGTGAAAAATTCTAAAAAACATTATTTTTTGACATTTTATTGTATACGTGGTACAGAGGGGTTGGTTTTTTAAAATAAGGGTTAATTTCAAGAAAGTGTTACAAATCACATTAAAAAGCAAAAAAAAAAGCAAAAAAATTTAGCCTAGTCATTTTTTTATACTTTTCTTAAATAATTTTTTTATTACAAGGTTTTAGTTTTTTAAATAAGGGATAATTTAAAAAAAAACGATTCATAGCGTCTTGTAAAGCAAAAAAATTGCAAAAAAATCTAGCCTAGTTATTTTACTAAATTTGATGACTTTTGTAGATGGTGCCGCATGTTGTTTTTCGTTAGTGGCGCCGCTGAGTTGTCTCACCTCATCTCTGTCAGTAGTCGACCTCAGACCTCTTAATAAAGCCCAGTATGTCAACCACCGACAGCATTGAAACCTTCTCAGGTTTCATGAAATAAGACCCAAGGGCTTGATGCCTGAGCGTAGCTAACGCCGGTTACTGGCATAGTACATGCAAAGATGTTTCATCATCCCTGTTTCATCTCCTGTACTCTGTCGAGAGGTTATAACCCATTTTGTGCATATGGTAGTTCACGTGGTTATGCCCAGTGAGCATCTGAACCACCATCCTTACGCCTTTCTTTGGCAAAGCCAGGATTTCCCTGGCTCTGTCTATTCTGTACGTGTAGCCCAGGATGGACTTTGCCTGTTGGCAACCCTGGGTCTGCTCCCAGTATTCTCGATGCTTTGTGCAGTTCCAGCTTTTGATGGTAGGTTCGATGCAGCAATATCCTATTCCCAGTACTGGTTTCGGTCCTATGTATTCACGTACCGCACTGCATCTTTGGCAGCTGGTCCGCTTTTTCGTTGTTCTTGATCCCTGTGTGACCAGGGACCCATATTAAAGCCACTTTGTTTTTTTCTGCAAGTTGGTTCAATGCCTTTTTGCATTCCCAGACCAGTTCTGATTTTATATCTGGTTTTCATACTGCAGTTCATGTCGCTTGGCTATCCCAGCAGATTGTAATGTGTTTCAGCACAGCGAAGGACGGCAAGGAGATCAGCCTTAAAGACAGTAGCATGTCTCTCAAGCGGGACGAGCAATTCTCTTCCCTTCGCACTACCATAGATTCCTGCTCCTGACCGTCCCTCTCCCCTGGAGCCATCTGTATAACAGATTTCCCCTTGGAAGAAAGGGTTACCATTTCTTTTCCAAGCATCCCTGCTTGGAATGCAGATGCGGAAAGTCCTGGCAAAGTTGAAGCGTTTTGTTATTCTGCCCTGCCTAATCTCAAGAATAGGCAGTGAGCTGATGTCACTCGGGAGCTTAGTGTGTCTAGTCCCCCGAGCCAATCAGAGCATGAAGTCCATCGCCACTGTAGGCGTAGTCATCATTGCTCCTGTCAAACCCCTAGACCCTAGCGTTTTTAGTAGTCGCAGCCTTTCCTGCATCGTGTTAATTTCTACCCTTGGCCACAAGACCTCGAGCGCGTGAAGAAGCCTCGGTTTAAGGACAGCGGAGTAGGGCCATTCAAGCATTTTAGGCCCTATTCCACCACGTCAATCCAAAAGCTCTCCTACACATCCAAAAGTCATGACGAGTGTCCTGCATTGGGTCTCCAAGTGCTTTGCCCAGTTCAATTTGCTATCTTATAATCCATCGTGAAAATAACCATACTGGTCTTTTCCGGATTTACCGAAGACCTGAGCTATCACACCAGAGCTCTACGATGCGCAGCGCCACCTTGTACGACGCATCAACGTTTCCAGATGAGCCCCCTAACTAGGATTACAAAGTCATCATATCCCTGAGTATAATACCCCTCTTTATTAAACCTGCGGAGGAGGCCATCTACTACCTTGCACCACAGGAGGGGCGACAGGACACCTTCCTGTCGACACCCCCGTGGCGCTACTCCTGTAACTAGGGCTTCGCCCCATCTGGTTTTAAGTCTTCTTCAGCGTAGCATGTTACCTATCAAGCCTACCAGCTGGTTTGACACACTACTCCTTAAAGACTCTCGACAGATGACCACTGGAGGAGTATTATTGAAGGAACCCTCTATATCCAGGAGCGTACCCACAGCATACCCCTTTGTTCCAACTGCTGCTCCAATCTTGCCGCATCAGCATGGAGTGCCGTTTCTACCTAGCAGCCTGTCTGAGAAGCATGCTGCCCTCTTTGCAGCGGTGAGACCAAAAGTACCTAATCCCTTATATACCTCTCGACCAGCCTCTCCAACGTCTTCAGAATGAAAGACGTTAGGCTAAATGGTCTCAAATCTTTTAGAGCAGTGTAGCTCTCCTTTCCAGGTTTGGGAATAAAGGCCAATCTACCGTCCTTCCAAGCCGTAGGCACATGTTTTAGAACGAAGCTTGCCCTAAATAAATACGTCAGTGGAGGAATGACAACTTCCTGGTGATTTCAAGGAGCAGAAGGAGCCTATGGCCCATTCCACCATTTTGGATTCGCTGAAATCCCGGGGAGCGGACTTGCATCAGGTGGTTCAGCCTTGCTGCTTCGTATTCGGCAAAATCGCCACTTTCGAGCCTTATTAGCCCGAGGCGAGCTTCCGGGATTTTCGCTGGGATTTTGTAAAGCCTCGCTGTCCAGTCTTCCTGCTTATACTTCCTTATCCTTTCATTGTATCCACGCTGAGCCGCCTTATAGGTGTCCCAGTCTGAAGGAAATTTTCAAAACGCTCTTGTCTTTTTGAGGAGTTTCTCCAGGTGCGTGTTCCACCATTCTGCTCCTTTCCTAGATTTAATTTTGCTTGTAGGGCAATTCTGCTCTTCGCAGAAAGTCCGCGGCGTGCTCTAACTCATCAATGCTGCCATATTTTATGGAAATTCCCCTAGCCTTCATCTGAGTTCCTCTTTATATGAGTCCCAAAGTGTATTTCTGGGTTTTCTTATTTTTTAAACCGCTGGTTTTCCTAGGTTTAGCTGAAACAAGTTATAGTTGTGGTCCGACTGAGACTCCTCATAGGAGACTCTCCAATCCACTACCCTGCTCGTCAGCCGCTCCAAGCATAGAGTCAGATCGAGAACCTCCCTCCTGTTTTTAATCTATAATGTGGGAGTATCATCTCGATTTAGAATCTATGATAGTGCCCGCTAGGTATTTGATTAAATCTCTTCCTCTGTCACAGCCATTGAAAGGCAAAACCGGGGCATCCTCGAACACTTCAGGCGACAGGATTGTCGCCAGCCTCATTGTTTCGCAATGCTTCCTGTGGATTGCCTACGGAGCCTTAACTATTTTTAATTTGAATACATTTTGGCTCTTTTACATCGAGTTACTCTTAAACTGTTGCGCAAAATGTGCTAGGGGAGGATTTCGGGAGTTGTTTATTATTACTATTGGTTTGAGAATAAAATCTCTAAAGTTTCCTAAATGTGAATATTGTAAATATTTTTAATGAAAATATATTTTGGCTGTTTTTAATTAAGTTACTTCATAACTGTTTCGTAAAATATGCTAGGGGTGGATTTCGGACGTTTTTTATCATTATTGTTGGGTTTATAACATAATATTGTGTTTTTAAATGTAAATATATGTACTACTATCTGCTTAAACCTTTCTTGGCCGTTTCACATCGAGTTACTTCCGAACTGTTGCGTGAAATGTACTAGGGATGGATATTGAGGTCAAAAAATAATCTTTTTTGGACATTTACAGTGTACATAGAGTCTACCTTGTCGAAAGCTTTTTCTAGGTCAACAAATTCACAGAAAACTTTTTTCCCACTATCAACCTTTTTCTGTGATTCGCCTTAAGCTAAATATTTGATTCGTACATGACCTTTAAGACACAAACCCACTTTGGAATTCTCAAATATTTTTTTCTGTCATTTTTTTTAGTACATTTTACTTGCGGTACTTCATAAGCTGATCCCTCTGTAATTATTGCAGTCGCTTTTATCTTCCTTTCTTTTATATATCGGTACGATAATCGCTGCTTTTTCTAATCATCTGGAACTTCATGTACTCGCCACCCTGTTTAAGCATTTCAGCGTTAATACTGTCCACCCCGGAAGGTTTACCGTTTTTCAGGTTCTTGATTATATCCCTAACCTCAGTGGCCCAGACTTTCTCAATCAAGTTTTCTAAAGCATTGTATGCTACATCGCATTTGTGTTTTCCTATATCTTCATCTCCGGATTGTCCCCTAAAATGGTCTCTGAAAACGTCTATAACCCCGCCTTCTTCAAATTGCATTTCCCCTTTGCTATTTCTAATGTTGACAAAATCTGTACTTTTATTTTCTTTCATTGCTTTATAAAGTAGTTTCTTGCTTCCTTCAAAGTCGTTTTGTGTTTTCTTCTCTTCTTCTGCTCAACTAAAGGACTGTGTTTCTCGATCGTACACAATGAAAGGTCACGAGAAGAAGAAAGTAAATGAAGAGAAGAAAATACATGATAAGAGAAATGAAGTCTTGGAACATAAGGAAAAGACATCGAAACACGCCACAAAAAGAAAGGAATATCAGATTTGCCGATACGTATATAGTATATAGTAAGTATTCAAATAGTAGGTAAGTAAAGCATCCAGAAACAGCATTGATGCCTCTGGGATTTTTGACAAACCTCCTCATGCCCAGAAGAGTAAAACTCGAGCAGAACCGCCGATCGAGATGACATAAAAAACGATTTGGGGTTTCGTTCCAGGGAAAAAACAATGGTTCATGTAGTTAAACGGACTGGTCATCTAATGCAGACACTCCGCCGTCGATTTCAGAACAGCCACCAAGTACTGACTGGCAAAGTTTTTCTTCAAGGAGCCGCTATGTGAAAATACATGTGTGGATCGGGTTAAGTGGAAAAATTATTTGTACATTTAGACATAAATCGACGAGCTGGTAAACTAAATAATGGTAGACATAATAGCAAAGTAGATAATTGGCGCCTTTGCGAACGGACTAATTAGTTATTCAATTAACAATATCTCTTACATCATTTAAAGTGAAATTATTTGCGCAGGAGGGTAAGAAAAGATCGAGCAAAAGTTATCAGAATTGATCTCATTTAATTATTAAAACATACGTGTATATAAATAGAATAAAAATACATATAAGATACTTGATGCATAGCTGTTTATGTCGGATGAAGAATTACCATCCGTCGTATTATATACATTTTTTCCTTTTGCGCCTCATTTATTTTTCGACCTTGCGAGGGTGGATTTTCCATTCAACGCTTTATGAAGTACGTACACAAAATACGAATGATACGGTATCTAATCTAATTTTGCGGATCGATGGCCCTTTCCCCACTGCCGACGAAATATTCAGCATAGCCGAAAGTCATTTTCTTTTTAACTTGGCTATTACAAACAATATTTTCCCAGCTCCTAAATATTTTTCATCGTTTTGAAGAAAACTTTACCTTACAGTCTATATAATCTCATTAAATTTTGGTCTAAAATATTGAGAGAGTTCATTCCTTACTGGCGTCGCATCACCTCGCACTGACTTATAAGATAACGAGTCAAAAAAGACCAGAAGGAAAGATATTTTATTTAAATAAATGTAACAATGGATACAATTTTTTGAGTATGTATACCTAAGTGCCAGATTGATATTTTCAATTCAAAGAAGTCAGCTATTTACTTCTTAACTGAATCCCTTAACCCTGGGATAGGATTCTACAAAGATACGAAAAAACCCTTCTTGATCTTTCTGCGAATAGTAATATTGGCATTGCGAAGTGAAGGATACGTTGTGATTCACAGTCTATTGAAATAAGTACACTTGGTGGTATGGGAGTAACTCCTCTATCAGAATGTACTCTCAAAATATAAACGATGTCCAAATAAAACAGGCACTTGTACACTAAAGCTTTCAAAACTACATTGAGTTTCGTTTTCGCGACGACCGCTTTTGTATAAAGAACTTAGACTACGATTTATTCACCTTTAGTAAAAATCCTCTTAAAATTCGTGAAAAAGAAAATTTCATCAGAGGCGAAGAAATTTACCCCTGGTCACATTTTATTTGCCTAAATTTGTAATTCTAAGGGCCAAATATGCAATGCGATTGTAAAATTAATAATACAATAAATACCGCCGACTTATTTACGATGTGACTTTTTTCGTGAGATCTGGCAAAAATTGTCTCCGAAATTTACAAATCGCCACGAAAGAAATACTACTTGTTCCTTTCAGAGCTAGGCTTATATATATTCACTAATTTTTTGTAAAAAATTATTTAATTGATCAGTAATCAATTTAAAAATCTATGTTACTGATTACTTTGATTAATTTATAGTTTATGACATTGCAGAACTTATTAAAGTAAAGGTTTAAATAAAAGCTGATGGAAAGTATAGATATTGAGTTTAAATAGAAATTACTTAATGACTCAAAAGTGAAAAATAACACATATTCAGAGATTCACAATCACGCTGCCACTTTTTATCACTAAAGTTTGATTCCTAATTTGGAATTTAAACTCATTTTCCCGTGTACCTCGCATATTTTTATTGCACAATTTTATTCTAAAAGTTTAAAACTATTCAGTGGAATAGTTTTATAAAACTAAGATACTTAGCTATAAATTATAAAAGCGAATATTTTGATAGTAACAACTTGAATGTAATTTCGAATTAAAAAATAAATTTTTCATTTTGAGTAGTTCTGGGAGTGGTAGCCCAGCTCTGGTCTTATAAAGATGTTTTCGTTAAGCCTAGTTGTCGCTTAAATCCTAGACTCTAGTGTAGCTTAAATAGTTTAGTCATTAGAGACGTTAATCAAGCGTGAACGTTTACATACCACTAGTCGCTAGTCTCTAGTATCGAGGCGAGTTGCAATTAGATCCGTGATTAAATCAGGGGCGGAACGTTGCCTGTCTCTCCAAAGATGTTTTTACAAAAAATAATAATAATAAAAGAATGTGTCGTCGAAAGAATCGAGTTTTTTCAAAATCCTCCATCTGATCCCTGAGAGTGGGTCTCTTTGCAACACGATCAAAAGTAGTCGAAGAATAATGAAGCAGTTAGGGAATGTTCACATAGTGTTCTTAAATAAATGTGATGTGCACGTGGTTTTAAGTATTCTTTTAGACATGAATGTGCATGAAATATGAATTTAGATTACGTTTTGAGTCTAAGATTTTCCGCTCTCCTTCTTTTTATTTCTAGGCAGTTTCATTCATCTATCTCGCACACAGTTCTCGCTTTCTTTTTCACAATTTCTAAAGTTCCCAAAAATGTCTTCTTAAGGCATCATCTTGCGCGGTGTTAACCATTTCTTCATGTAGTAACAGAAGAGCGTTGTGATGTATATGAGAACCAGAAGAGCGCAGGTCACTCGCATCGCCAATAGAGAACCGGCCGTTGGACATGGTCTCTCAATTGTTATGGTTTTATCTTAAAAGAAAAACAGGCACAAAATTAGTTTTTTTAGCCAATACGGAAAAAGTGGATAATCGCTATTTTGCATTGTTAATTTGAAGTTTAGTTTTTCGCATTGTACGAGACGTAATTTGAATAGTTTTTGATACTGTATGAAATAGTAATTCGAAAATATATCATACAGGTAGCTTCCATAATACTTCGAAATAGTAAAGTTAAACTTGCAAGCTGTAGCGAATAATTAATTTTTATATTTAAAAAATCTGCACGCGTTGCGGGCACATTCTCGTCGCGCGGCTCGCTTCGCCGCGCACCTATTGCCGCGCACCTATTGGATCTCGCGCTACGCGATCGGACAGATTTACCTCACGCTTTACACGCGGTTCCTCTAGGTTTCATCGATATGACATGATTTTGGTTCAATTACGTCAGATTTAAATAAAGAGAAGAACTAATTTACTTAAGGTTCTTAAGGAACCTTAAGGGACACATTCTCATCAAGACACTCACGCTTCGCGCTCGATATTTAGTTTAAAAATCATGTAAACCTCGCGCTCCACGCTCGTTTTTGTTTATCGTATAATAGAAACGCAAAAGTTTGAGCTTTGCGTTCCATGTTATATGTTCTTCACATACAAATGACTGAGTTTGTATTTGATTTAAAATGAAGGAAATTCCTTTACTTCAGCGCATATTTCTGTACCTTTCTAATCAATTATACAATCAGAAAGATTTTTTCCAACTATCTGAAAAAAGGGGGAAAATAGTGTCTAAGTCGTTTTTGGAACATATACGTATAATAAATTTGCAAATAATTATTAAAATGATTTGCACTTTCACGTCACATTGTCAATGTGAATTTAATATGTAATTAATGTATATATAAAAACAAAATTCTATTGCATTAGATATTAAATTAAAGATTACATTAACTTTGCTCAATAATTTAAAAATTCATTATATTAAATCTTTACCCTGGCCTGGGACCTCAGTCTGCTTATTCAGATATTGCAAAATAAAGTACAAATTGTATTCATTAACATTCTTTTATCATTTATATTTTATTTTTCACTATTCTTTATTCGCAGCTACTCTGAAAAATGTATTATTTCAAAAAGTAGCCCATACAAAATTTGTAGATCTTTTTTAAGTGCACAATTTTTGTCCAATCATTATTTGTCGTATCTTGTATAGTTTGCCCGTAAAATGGAATTTTTGATTGATTCAAAAAGTCGTTATGACAATCTTGTAGGGTGTGCAAAGAAACTCATTTTTCTCGTATTGACATTTTTTAGTATATGCCTTATTTGGCTGATAATGCTAATTTTCGGTTCTTTCTTGGATTTTGAAATTGCTATAGCTCTGATAATTTTTTTTAAATTGCTGATGTTATTGTTTACGAATACAACAAAAACTACACGTGCTATCAAAAAGTGATTCATAACAACTTTTTAGATCTGTTTTAGCTGCACAATTTTTTTGTTCATATCTTTCTTCGTATCTTGCATAGTTTGACCGCAAAATGGAATATTTTATTTGTTATTATTTTTTCTGTGATCAGAATTTGAATTTTCGATTTTTCGAAGAAGTTCAAAAAGTTATTATGATAATCTTGAAGGGCTTTCAAAAACCAACGTTTTTCATTTGTTTATGTTCATTTTCGTTTTTTTTTAAATTTTTAAACTGCTATAACTTCGGTAATTTTTTTTTATCGAAAAAAGTCATTGTGATAAATTTTTAGTCTTTTCGAGTACTACTAATAACTGTAAGTGACCTTAAATTTGTGACACTAAAAGAGTATACCAAAGGCCAATCCAATCTGTTGATTTTTTCGAAAGTTATCGTGCTCAGATGAGAATGTAAAAATAGAAACAAATTACCAAACACAATTATATAGAAAAAATTAGTATTTTCGCAGATAGTAATAAAATAGGGCCAAAATGGTTTAAATTCCGTGCGTTTGGTTTGGTTTGGTTCATTGTTTTTCCCTCAACACTCAAAGAAGTGTAGTTAGCTAGTGGTTAATAGAAGAGTGGGAAAGTGAAGTGCAAGAAGTTCAACGGTACTTTTCTGCATCTAAATAAGGTTAGTGTAACCCCTGGTGGACCGAGTGAATGGAAAGAATACGCTACCGTGTACTCTTATAGTATCCTCGTAGCATCCCGTCCGTATCATGCAAAAAAAAATTTTTTTAACAGCAAGGTGGGCTTAAGTAGGCTTAAGTAGGCTTAAGAAGTATGCTGCTACTGAAAGAAGATGCGCTTGAAGATGCCTTCAGCCTATGCTAATGACAGATATTGTTTCTTTTTTTAATTATAACGCTGCAAAAGAACTATTGCAATTATTATGTGACCTTTTTCACGTAAAATTTAAGATAGAATTCGCATTGCAATAAATTTAAGATTCATCTACCGGTTTTTTTTTAGTTTTTGTTGCATGTAGTATGCGTATCCTATGCGTTCATTCGGTCTGCCAAGGAACACGCAGTACTTTCAGTTTTAAAGGATCCCGCAACAAATGTACATGAAATCGCTTTCGGTCGATTTTTATTAAACTTCGTAAAATTGTAGTTCTTAATGTCTCGATCAAAACTGTTAAGGAGCACAAAGTCCGAAAATGGACAGTTTTCGGGTTATAGAGGGTTAAACATCCAACCCTTCTAAGAAAAATTACCAAATATCTTGAAAACTGCAGCTCTGAAAAAAAATGTTCCCTATGAATATTATTGGGCTCTAACTGGGAAATGCAGAGAAAGCCATGGCCTCAAGACACAGGTCAATGTCAATGTTAACTTGTCATTTACTGCTAATATTCAGCCAATAAAGACAAAATATGAAGAGGAAATCAATAGAGAACCCATAAAGACAAGAAATAAGAATGATTTAGTCAATAGGCAGCCAATGAAGGAAAATCATGAGAGGGATGTTTTTAAGACACGTCCTTCTTGACTCCCACGTAACTTACGCCCTTCTTGCCCCCTCCCCCCCTCCTTCAAAAAAGAAAACAAAGGACAAAAAATATAAAATGGGTGTTGGCGCGCGCAGCGCGCAAGTGTGATGAGCCCCATTAGTACTTTTATAATCATAAGAACAATAACTTGAAAGCTCTGCTATCGTTTTTGCGCGAGTCATTTTGTGTTCGCAAAGGACGGGCGATTTGTTTCTGAGTACATATTCCCGTTACAGCGGGCCAGTGTAGTACACTTGTTTTGGCTGTTATTTTGTTTCTTTTAATTGGCGATTGCTTTCTGCGTACACATTCACGATACTGCGAGGCAGATTGCTACATGTGATTTTGTTATTCTGTTTTATTTTCTCTTTTAACCATGTTGCTTCATGGATGAGTAAAGGTTTGACTCGCTACATTGTATAGTCAGTCTAATTTTTTTTGTATAGTGTTAGTAGAGCGTGTATAATAAAGCAATTCCTATAATTGTAAATCTTTAATCACAATGGCATTTAGGAATCTCTTACGGTGTTGCGTTTATGATGGACGATTTGCTCCTCGTCTCATGACTCGAATCAAAGGAGATGGGAATGCTGGCAAAAGGGAAATCGCTATTCACAGACGAGATGAATTCCGAAGACCGCCATTAGAAGTTACACATCTGACAAAGATATGCTCTAATTGCAGTGGATCGATTTATAACGAAATAGCTGCTATGGAAGAGGATCCAACATATTTATATAGTGACAAAGTCAAAGACAAAGTTTATTCTAGTGACAAAGTCTAGATGGATCTTCGAAGCTAGGAACGACACATCAAATCAATTTTCAAATTCTCTCAGCAAGTAGTACAGATAAAATACATTCCTAACCTAAGCGATTTTTGTCGTATAGCTGGACCTATAATTAACAGATACCATGCAATAAGTTTCATGGAAGGAGCTGATGCCGAAATGGTCAATGAATTACTTGAAAAATCTAAGGAACCGAATGACGTGCAAGCGCTGGTTGAGGGGGAAAACCTTAAGACAAGGTACGCCCAACGATGGGTTGAATTAGATTCGGGCCAATTATTAGATTTCCCAGTCCTGACACTTGAATTCTTGAAAGAACTCATAGTTGGGGTTTATGAAGTTAAACTTGCACCTTCTTACGTGCAAGACAAACTGCAAAGAGACAATGACGAAGAATTCCACATTGAGATGCTACAAGGGGACAATCGAGTACCACAACCAGGATTTATAAGAATCAGAGTTTTTCTTTATTTTGAAACGCACCTAAGCATCAACTCTGGATTGCTTATAGTCCGAACGGTGATGATCACATGAACGATGGTATGGCTGACGATGAAGAACTTACTCCTATAGGAGGATATTATTGTTCACGCCAGTCAGGTGCTCGAACGCTTGGAACTTGTGCACATATAAGCAGTGTATTATGGTTCTTGGGGTATGCTGGGCATCAAGAAATAATTTGCTTTTCATCACAAAGACTGATTCAGACCATAAATAACAAAGGAAATCGATTACCAGCAAGAGATATTCAGTTACCAGAAGTTGCCTTCATTGGCTAGAATCGACGACATCCTGGTCATCTCTTGCCTTCATTGGCTAGATAATGACTAAATCTCGCTCATGTCTTGCCTTCATTGGCTAGTATTTGACAACATCCTGGTCATAACTTACCTTTATTGGTCGGATATTGGCTCAGTCTTGCTCATATCTTGCCTTCATTGGCTAGATAATGACAAAATCTCGCTCATGTCTTGCCTTCATTGGCCGGAGATTGCCTAAATCAAGCTCATTTCATGCCTTCATTGGCTATATATTGACAACATTGGACAAATCTTTCCTTCATTGGCTAGATAGTCACTAAATCTCGCACTTTTCTTGCTTTCATTGGCTAAATATTGACAAAATTTTGTTCAATTCTTGCATTTATTTTACTGGATATTGACTAAGTCTTTTACATATGTACCTTGCATTTATTTGCAAAATATTGATAATATCCTGGTCATATCTTGCCTTCATTGGATGTATATTAACAAGGTCTCGCTCATGTCTTGCCTTTATTGACTAGATGATGACTAAATCTCACTCTTTTCTGACCATATTTGGCTAGATATTAAAAACATCCTCCTCATGATTTTCCTTCATTGGCTGGCTATTGACTGAGACATTCTCATTTCTTGCCTTTATGGGTTCTACATTGATTTCCTCTTCATATCTTGTCTTTATTGGCTGAATATTAGCAACAAATAACAAGTTTACATTGAATGACGTTCAAAAATGACCTGTGTCTTAAGGCTATGACTTTCTTTGCATTTTCCCGTTAGAGCCCAATAACTTTCATAAGAAACATTTTTTTCGCAGAGCTGCAATTTTCAAGGTATTTGGTAATATTTCATCGAAGGGTTGGATGTTTAACCCTCTATAACTCGAAAACTGCCCATTTTCGGACCTTGTGCCCTATAACACTTTTGATCAAGACATTGAGAACTACAATTTTACGAAGTTTAATCAAAATCTACCGGAAGCCATTTCATATACTTTTGCTGCGGGGCCCTTTGTTTTTGAATCCTACAAAATTATATCCTACCTGATTAAATCTATCTCATAATTATAAGTTGAAGTAATTTTATGACACGCTTAAGTAACGTGCTATAGTATTTAATAACTATTTTCTTCATTAATGAAATCTTATACAGCAGCTTTTTATCTATCATTTAAGCCTGTAACGAGCCTTAATGTCTGATAAGTAAGTCTTTTTTTTATCACTGGAACTTTTCCTTGTGTCCTTGATATCGTTTTCTGTAATTTCCCAGACAAAATGATGTGATTTATGTAGAGGTTTTAGCTAACTCTAAAACGTTCGATAGACTATGTATAACACTATAGATATAACTTATTCACGTGTGCGTAACACTTTTTGAAGAATGTTATGCTTATGACGGTAAAAGCTTTCGAAGAAAAACATGCAAAGGAAATAATTTTTTGCCCTTAGTATTCTTATCGTATTATAAACCAAATCTAATATATATATTTGAACTCAATAATATCGTTCAGATGCGGACAAGATCTTTAAAGTTTGTTGATCTATTTTACTTTCTTCATGCAGATAAAAATAAAGTTTTTGTATTTTTTGGGTATTCATTTCGCATAGGGTAATTGGTACAATGATTCACCACTAAAAGAATTTTTCATATTAGATTATATGCTTGTAGATTATTGATATTGCAACCCTCTAATTGTTTAATCAATGTCTGGAGCCAAAAACTGTTTTTGATATGATTTCTACTCATAAATCATAAGAAAATGTGAAAAATAATTAGTTACATAGCCTGTGCTAAATTAAAATAATTAAAAATGCGTTTTTTCAATGATATTTGTCATTTGTGTTACAATTATTGCCACCCATCATTATTTTTTCACTTTATTCGCGATGAAAATGACTGTCGATCCATTTATCCATACAAACATCATTTTAGGATTATAATATGTACTATCTCTTATCATTAAATGCACTGCGGAATTGTTTGCTCTTCATCCTGCACTATTTATTAGTAGTTTTATTTGTGCCTATTCCGTCATGAAAGCATATTTAAATAAGGTGACCAATCATTGAAGGTGGTCAGCAATCGTACCGATTACCCTATATTTATTAATACGTGGAAATGAAATATTCTTTAATATTCCTTAATATTCTTCTAAAATCATTATTCAAAGAATGACTTTTTACAATATTTTTTGTTCACTATAATAAGATATTATATAGAATCAAAAAAAAAATGAAAATTTCTTTATGCGTACAAATGAAGTAGAAAAATTCCATTTAGCATTTTCTTCGATTTAACCAAGTGTTGAATGGTAAGAAACATAAAATGTAGCATCGAGCGTAATGATGTTCGACAAAGATTTTATCAAAATCTATTATATATATCTAACTTATTTTGCAACAATTACTTGAATTCTGGTTGTATTAAAACACAGAACTCTAGAGAAGGAGACACGAAAAGCTATAATTTTCAAGATCGATAGACTTCAACTAAAAGATAGAACTCTCGATTTCCCCGGGAGAGTTTTCGTCTCAAATAGATTTTAACTCCAGTCTTTTTTCACATTTTATACAAACTTTCACACAAAATTAAAATCGAACAAAAAGATCCTGCATAAGAATTGAATACGAAAATTACTATTTTTCCCAAGAATATTTCTTTAGGATCAGATTATCTAAATTGCTTTTGAATTAGAGAACCTTGAAAATTAATTCGTTGAATTTATTTTCAATTCAATAAAAGTAACATAACTAAATAAATCGTTAAACGACGAAAAATTCTTCCCGACTTTTGCATATATTTTTAACACTACTGATTTACGCACGAAAATACGTTATTTATTTCTTCAAACTTCTGGTTTTTAAATATATATGAATTATTAAAGGAATGATTCATCCTTTTTTACACAATAGCTTAACGCTTTTAAAAAGTTTTTTAAAAATAAACAACCATTTATTTGCATAAATGAATACTTCAGAATATCTGTGGTAGATTTTTTACCGGAAATTAATTTGCTATCAATTTGAATATGAAAATGTCCTAACACAATACGAAAAAATCTTCTTTTCCATAAAATGACTTTAATTTTAAGCAAGAATGTGAAATTATGTTCCTTTTGAGGTCGACCTCAAAAGTTAAAACTTTGTAATTTTATTTAAACTAAGAGAGTAAAATAATATGTATTAGAGACATAAACATGTTAAGATTTTATTTTCAACACAAGACCAGAATAAAGGGGTAATTTTTAATTGAGAATATTTATATAGGATGACGAACAATAAATCTTATCCTCGTTTGTCTTTTACAATTTTATTGATTAAATGAAATAAATGGAATCGTTTACCAGTATTTTTCAGCAAATTTGAATAAAATCAGCATAAACAACGTTTCGTTGAAATATATTAAGTTTAGTGTAACAAAGTTTGTGAGAATCTTTTAGAAAAAAGTAAGTAAACTTGTTTTTCAATTTGAGCTGCAAAAATAATTTAATGTTTTCAAATCTGCACTAGCATATTTAAATTGTAAATAAAAAATAAAGCACTCGTATAATCTTAGTTTAGAATTTACGTTCTCATTAGCCACTTTATAAATGTGCCATTATCAAGTAATTTAATACATTAAAATTATATAAAGATGGGAATAATTTACTACTTATGCTGTACAGAAACATTACACTTTAGGCTTTAGTCGTGGTAATTTGCATTTAAAAAGATAACATTACCAATAATCTTCGATTTTGTGTAATTTTCGTTACATAATATTAAAAATGGTTAAATGAAATAAAAATAGGAGCTTATTTTGTATAGAAGAACATTTTTCTGAAGTTTTAAGAATGTTTATCGTACCCAAAACTTGTCTCACATTAGTTTCTATATCTATATTTATAGTTAGTGTTTACAGGTACCAAAAAAATGCAGCTATTCGTACCAAAACCGAGGCACATGTAACAGCGGCCTTATTTATATCTTAACATTTAAATATAATTTATCAAACAAGAATAACATACTGTAAAAATCCTGCCTTAAGTAAGTGCTGTAATCAAGACGGAAAATCACCCCTAGGTATACGATATTTCATTTTACATTAATTAACCACAAAACTCGGATTTTCCAAAAATGTCTCCATTATGTTAGCATCGATTTTTTAAAATGTTCGTCTAACGCGAAAGAAGTACAATGAACAGCGTAATTCATGCTGCCACCATTCCGTCAAATGAGCACATTTTTCCTCTCTTAATAAAATTAGTTAGCTACAGTCATAAATGTTACTCATAGTACGTTTCCATGAGTTTGTCGTTTTCTTAGAAATTGAAAAGAGCAAAAAGAGTGAAAAGAGGTCCACGCAAATCGTCCTGTTTACTGAGATTTTGCACAGATTTCTAAAACTCGTCGGATTGGGGGTAACTCGTGGTAAATCGGGTACAGAAAGCAGGTATGAGTACTGACGTGGTGAAACAAGCGTCTTACTAGCACTCAGTGAGTACATATTGTACATACACTAGACGGATTGTCGCGACCGGCGTTCGCGTCCTGTCGGCTGTCGCGCACCCCGGAACGAGCGATCAGCCGCTCGTAACGTATGTAGGCAATGCACGCGGCGCGCTGCCTCACTGGTATCGCATGGTGTGTCATTCTACTTCAACCCGAATGACCGCGATGCGACCCTTTGGTTCGAAACCCCCCCGCCTCTTTATTTCCTTCTTTTACCGCATTTTCACCCTTTTCACATTACACACGCTGTCCTACCCCAATGCCTTCACTCCTACCGCGGCCTCCACCCCACACGTTCACCACCCCTTTCAGCAACGGTCCCGCACCGCACCGCACCGCACCGGCTCGATATTTCCACGCTAGTCCCCCCATCGTGACGTGAAACGGCGAACGGTGAACGCTTGCTTCTACATACTTTGTGCTTTATTTCTGTACCTAATAATAAGCCAGGTGCATGGACGAGACAAGACGAGACACGAGATGAGTCGACACGAAAAGTTATACTCCGCTGGAAAACGAGGGGTATAAGATGTGCATATGGCAAAAAATTATGCATGAAAGTTACTGAGATCGGGACCAAGAGTTGGAGTGTGAATACAACGAATGACGTTCGTCAAACCGCATTGTACGAGAATGAAGTTCCTTCGCTCTACTTAACGCAGAAAGGCGGAATTTCGTGTCGTGGAGATGCAATTCTCGAAGAGATATGCAAGTGATTTTCTGGAGTTGAAAGGAATTCAATATTCATGGTACAGGGCTCCAATGTTATTGTAGCCTTTAGAAATCGATTCTCGTAGTACTTGTATTTTAGCTATGATTTTATTACTGTCTTTTCCTTCAGTTAAATTACAATGTCCAAAAAGTAAGTTAGTCTTCACTTTACCATCTAATCCCATCAAAATCTTGTGTAGTCCCAGATAATCTCGCGCAAACTCTGGAATCCCTGTAATCTAGTGTCATCCAATGTAACCTCCTTTCACCCCACGTAATCTGTTGTAATCCCATATAATGTTGTGTAATTTATTGTAGTCTTTGGGCATATTAATAGATAATATTTTTTTAACCTAAAACGTTCTTTTTGGATTATATAAATTCACTTTCCAAAAACTAAAGGAAATAAAAGCTTAAAAACAAAATATAACTCAATTGATTATGGTACTTTCATATGCTTTATATCATATATATGTTTATGTACTTTACAATTTCATTTATTCATTTTGAATTTATTTTATCCTTGTTTAATAATATTTTCCTTTTATCCTTCTTTAACGTTTAATTATCGAATTTATGGAGTAATTATGTACATTTTTTAATATTATTTGTACAATTACTGCAAAGCATTCTGAAAATATAATTCAGCTCTGAAAAAAATATATTGAAAAGCTTCAGAATCTTCAGATGCCACACTTCCAGTTTCGAAGTAAATTACTAATGCTTTATTTTCCCACAAGAAATTCAAAAGTATACTTTTCAGACATTGTAGAAATACTTAACTTATTTTAAAAAACTTGCCCTGAGTCAGTTTTTGTTTTGAAAACCAATGTCATCAATGTAATACCGAATTATCACTATAATCGTATGTAATCTCACGTAATATTGTAAAATCCCATGAAATCTCTTATAATCATTTTTAATCCTGTAATATTGTAATGTAATGAATATGGAAAATCAAATTGTGGTTAGTACCCTGATGATTCCTATAAAAATTTGACGTAAATTAATTTATACTTCAGATTTTTCCATATACGTATAAACCGTTTAATGATTTCAAGCAAGCCTATTTAAGGTCTTAGGGCCCATTAAAAGATCTTAACTTATGAAGGCCAAATAAACAGTTGTTACAGAATTTTGAAATTTCGATACTTCGTCAAGCGAGTCAACACCTTCTATTTTTTTCTCCTTGAGTTAGCACCTTTTCATTTGATTTCTCCAAGATGGTACCTTTTCATTTGGACACGTCGATGTCTCTAAAATCTCGCACTAATTGTTTTTGAATTATACTCAATTCTACTGTTACTAGGAGATTTAGAGTGATTTACAGAGATTCTTATGGTTTTGTCAAAGTATTTTAAAAGATTTGAAGGATTCTCGATGTATTTAAAAATATTTCAAGGGATTTCACAAGATTTCTAAACACTTTCAGGTATTTAACAGAATTTAGAGTAATTTCTAAACATTTTGACAAAATTCAAAGGACTTCTAGGGATTGAAAAATATTTGAAAAGATTTTACGGCAACTCTAAGGATTTCAAGTAACTTCAACAAGTTAAAAAAAGTATGAGGCGTTTGAAATGATTTCCAGGGGTTAAAGAAAGTGTATGGTATTTATTTTACGGGCTTTCAAAATTTTTAAATTGATTTTGTAGGATTTAAAAAAATTTCGAAGTTGTTTATAGCATTTAAAAATGTTTCAAAGAATTTTACGGGGGTTTACATAAATTTATAGGCTTTCATGGTCTTTCAGAAAATTATAAGATATTTAAAGCAATTTTAGAAAGAAAGAAAGAAAGTCATATATTCAAATCAATTCTTGCGGCAGCGGAATTTTGCAGTATATCCTATTTCCGTTCAAGGATATCCTATATGCAAGGAAATATCCTGAAAGGAAATATTCCAATTTTTCGATTGTGGTTTTGGAGGTATTCGCGTTCTTGTGAATAAAGGTCAAAAGTATCAATTTTGTGGTCTTGATGAGAAATCATACTTCAATATACCCGAGTCGGAATTTTGGGCCTACTTTAGAGCACCATAACCTTTATAAGACCTGTTTTAAAATTACAAGGTCTGGATAAGACCTCTTGGGTTCTGATAGTTTTTGGCCTCCCTTCGCGCTCGTGAGGGCTTTTATATCGATAAATTTGGAAAGAAAAAGATTAATATTCTTTCCAGAAAAAAACGAATTCTTGACTAGATACGTGAATCTTCAAACAAACAGTTAAATTTTGAACCAAACAGCTTAATTTTAAACTAAATAGTGAATTAGTTGAATTTGGAACGAGACAGTACATTTGCAACCAAATATTGTAATTTTCTATCTAATTGTTGAATCTTTAGGCTAAAAATGTCTTTTCTGCAAAACAGGTAAATTTTTAACCCGAAAATATAAATTTAAATAAAAGTTTATTTTCTACAAATTACTTAAATTTTTTAATAAATATGTGGTTTTTTATAACCCAAGCACTATAATATTCTACCAAATTAGTTCAATTTTAAACTAACAAAAAAAATATTAACAGATTTTTCAAAAAAGATGTAACAGCAGGTATTAGACGATCTATTCCGGATTTACCGTAATCATATTCGGAATTAACAGACAAGACGGCATTCATTAATTCGTGAAAAAGAAAACCCCAAACTATTGCAGTAATGTATTTATTATATTTAATTAGTAGGTAATTATATTTGCATATTGCGTATATTAATATATGTGAATACACAGTGTTCCAAAAATTTGATGGAAATTAAATGTACATGTGAAACGTCATTTGCATATATCGTACATTAATTTTAATATACCATATGTTTTAAAATTAATATACATGTATATTAAAGTCGGTAAAACAGAGTGCGTGAAAACACCAGGTTCTTTGATGCCTTCAATTTCACATCGAAACTGTTTTCCCAATTTGCCCCAAAAATTCTGTAAGGCAGTCAAATATTGTTTTCTATGTAAAGTAATATTGTAATATTCATTAATGTTCTAATGATGTGATTATATAATTTATGTCCTATATGTGTAATTAAAAGATAATCTTGGAAAATAGTCTTATATTTTTAATTTAAAAAATAAAATTTTCAGGTTTTGTACAATTGTATTTTACGAGAGAAATGTTGAAAAATATTTACAAATTTCACAAAACTATTTTAACATATTAAGCTAATTACGTAATGAATTTGCAATCAGAAAATCCAATTTTTTAAATTTATTTTATTTTATCGACAGACGGTGAAACGTACATAAGGCATTTTTTAAGGTCCGTTCTGCTAGCACCTCCACAATCGAATTTCGATATTCCGTTTATGTCTGAATTTTGGGCTATTTTTGGGC
>JAAAKG020175360.1:0-26788 GCA_010014905.2 Druon quercuslanigerum | reverse complement strand
GATATAAATAGAAGACCGCCGAATTTTTCCGATCGGCAATCCTGCATCTTCGGCCTTTCGGATTCAGAAGAGGAGAAGTTGGTTGCGCGCGCAATTACAGTCGTGTGCTAAGCTACCACCTCTTCGCAACCACTTTACACGAGCTTTGATTGTGTGCGAAGGTAACTCGTTTCAAATATGGGGTCACTGGTCCTGACCGATTGCAGTGTAGTGGCAGGCATTTATTTTCGTGAGTGGTTGACTAAATTCACACTCCATTGCGAGGCATTTGTTTCCCTGATATTGATGTTTTTTCCGACCTCCTTACCATTTGGTGTTAAGCTTTTTTGTTTATTGCAATAATAATCTTGTTCGGACTTTATGCAGGTAAAATTTATTAATTCAAAATTCGTAATGCTGTTGATTTCATATTCGTACTTTAAATCATTGAAAATTGGAAAAAATGAGGTATTTTTAATTTTTGCGATATTTTGATAGTTGCCAAAGAAATCTCGCAATATGTCTGATTACTTACCTTCTAAAATTGTTGATACGGTACTAATTTCAGGGGTATGTCACGTTAAATATGCTTCTGCATCAAGACTTTACGCTGAACGGTTTCCAGGCAGAAAACATCCTACTAATTTAACAATAAGTACGTTGACTGAAAGAGCTCGCAATGGTATACTTGTTCGTGAACGCTGACATCATGAGTGAATGAACTGTTGATCCACAAATCAGTAAAGTAAGGACAAAGTGTCTTTTTTTTTGTAACTAGTCACAGAGAAGTGACATTGTCAAGATTGTCATTTTTCGAACTACATAGTCACAGTCTTTACATCTTATCCGAAATGATTATTACTGTCTGGGTCTATTTGGAGAGGGGGGTTATTATAACAAAATCCACAACCTAAAGCCTACAAAAAAATTCATCCGGGCACAGAGTTCAATCTAAGAAAAATCGTCTTGACCTTCAAGTGACCTAGAAAATTTACCTGAAGGTCATGATAGACAAGGCGATGTACACCTTAACATCTCATCGACTTGTTGAAGCATTAATCAAAGATAGATCTCTTGAATGGAGAAAGAAATCTTCTAATCGAATAAAAACTTCTCTCTTTAAATTGTTGATAAAAAGTTGCTATTTTTAAGAGGAAACAGTTTTGGCACTTCATTTCATAATACACAATCATCCAGATCAACCAGTGTCATAATATTGCATTGAATTGTTGAAAAAGCCTTATCTAGCATAACAAATATTGCTGTTGAAAATTTCTTCTGCTAAATTGTTTATAACTATTGATATAAATAATGGCCCTCAATAACCAGAATTGACCTAATTTTTTTTACTAATCCTTGAAATGATTAAAGTTTTCACTCTCGTGATATTTTCTCGTACGACGAGCCATTATTTATGCAGGGCCTTATAAACAATGCATTTTTTAATAATATGCGCGTCCCTTGAAGCCGCAATTTTCATGTTATTTCATGTTAAAACTGATACCGAAGTATCATCATTTTGATATGTATATAATTATAATCATTTTGATATAAAACAAAAATGATACCGATATCAAGTATCAATATATAAGTATATAAGTATCAATGTATCAATGTATCAAGTCAAACCAAGATGACTGACGTTTTTAGAGTTATTACTTTAGCTTATATACAAGCTTTTTATGGTTTCTGATCGTGAGATGTAGTTGAAAAGTTAAGGAAAACGAAATCTGAAATTAGAAAAGATCACTCATTAAGTGTAGTTTCACTTGCCTGCGGTTAGACACAATGTGTAGGTAATGTTGTTATGGCATGGGTGCCAAAAATTGATGGCCATTTTATTTAGCAATAAAAATGAACCAAAAAATAAGATCAAATTTCTCCGAATGGCCAGAACATTATGATCTCGAGAGTCAAATGATCGTTGGGGCAAAATGCTCTACTACAAAATTAATCCATTTTTTTACTCTGCGTGCTCTTTTTTTTACTCTAGTTCTCTGATTAGAGCACGATAATACCACATATTTATCTCGCGCTGCGCAAAGGATTTTCAAAATTAAAGGTTAAAGCATCCAAAACTGTAATTTGGTGATTGTGAATTATCTTTTTTTAAAGCTCCTTTGGATTTAACAAACATATTCCCATGACGCGTCCCGTGCTTCGTACTCGATTTTTCCCAAAATGTAAACTTTTCTAGATTATATTTAACAATTTTTTTAGCGTTGAGCAAGGCACCGACTCTCTGAGAATGGCAATTAGATCCGAACTCAAGAGAACGATATCAAGGTCTACTAGTAATCTCCCGCGCGTCTATTTTTTTGTATGACAAAGAATAAACCAAATGTTTATATTTTCTATGTTATTTATATTAAACGAATGTTATCAAATATTCGTATACAATAATTAGAAGGCACCACAGGATGAATTCCGTATCTGTAACTGTAAATAATCTTTTATAATAGATTTGAAACAAATTTCGTTTTTTCTGGTAAATAACTATTTTATTCCATATTAGGTTTTTTTAAAAATTAATCTACACCTTGTATTGATGACTCACATTTATTATAATTTTGGAATTCACGTTAATAATAATAATTATATTCTTTCGTTTTTTATTTATTGAACATAATAGTTATTTATGATACACGTGCGTAAAAGAGATGATTATTACGAGTGTGAAGTTTGCAACATGAACCGCTGGCTGAAAGTACGAGTTGAAAGCTTGTACACGAGCGAAGCGAGTGCAAAAGCGTAGACGAGTGCTTCCAGTTGCAGGTTAATGCTGCGATTACACTCTAATAATTACCTGTATGTCATACACAATTTTTTGCAACACCCAATCAAGAAAGTTGCATTGTAATTTTTATGATGAAAGCAGGTGGAAGATGAGTAGAACCTTATCTATAAACGGCGATGGTTGGGAGCATTGAACGCCTGCTCCGAAATTTATTAATAAGTTATAGGTTATGTTGTATTCATTTTACATCACCTCAATCAACTAAGTAAGTAAAATATATAGTGAAATAGTGTAATAAGCCATGTAATTTACCTCGCGTAATTTATTTACTTAACTAATAATATGAATACCATATACACAGTGACGTAACTGTGCTTTAAAGAGCTACTTTATACATCATTTAGGAACACACAAAGTGCAACTTTAGAGCTGGGTGTTGCAAAAAATATATTAAAATTTTCAAATTTTAAAACATCAATTAAATGTACTTCAATAACACGTTAAAAACAGAAATTCTGGAAAACTTATCATGTAGGGTGATCGTATTAGAAAAAATGTGGTTATTGGTGGTGGATGGAGGCAAGAATGTGGTAGCTGGGGGTGTCTGGGAGGGAAATGTGGTGTTTTACAGAAAAGTAGTATTTTGGCTGGAAAGTTTAAGAACTGGCATAAATTTCTTTGCTTTCTTGATTTAAAAATCTTTATTTGTTAAAAGTTCTTCTTTCTAGTTAAAAAATGCATAATTTTATTTGAAAATTCCTCTCTTTGGTTGAAATAATGACTTTTTCTTGAAAATTCACTTCTTTCGGTACTCAATTTTTTAAAGTGTTAAGTTAACTTTCTACTTTTGCGTAAAATTCGACTTTTTTTATAGAAAATTAATTTTTATGATTGAAAATTCATTTGTTTTTAAAATGGATCTCTTCTGGTAGCATCTTCATTCGTTAAATTATCAACTATTACATTTTATGTCGAAAATCCATATTTTCAGGTTGAAAATTCTACTAATTTGTAGAAAAGTGAGATATTTGTTCGAAAATTCAACTAGTTTTATTCTTTTTGTTTTAAGATGATCTCTACTGCAATTTCATTGAGAATTCATTGTTTTAATGCAACTGTTTTTAGTTAAAGATTCATCTTTTTTGTTTGGTAATTTGACCATTTGGCTTAATATTCCTATTGCTTGATTTAAAATTGAACTATTTAGTTACGAGTTAAACTATTTGGTTTTATATGCAACTCATTCATTAAAAAGTTAAATTTTCATAACCGTTTGCACTCAAAATAAAAAAGTTTCATTTTCAGTTTCGAAAATTAACGAATTTGAAACAAAATAGTTACATTTTTACCTAAATAGATTAGATTTTAACAAAATAGTTCAATTCTTAACCTATTAGATAAATCTTCAACCAAAAAAGATAAAAATTCGAGGAAAAAAGTATTAGGTTATGTTTTAACTGCAAAATTATATTTTTAAACAATAACAGCTGAACTGAACCAAAAAATGCATTTTTAAGAATATTTTTAAATTTGCATCCCCAGAGATAAATTTTTAACTCTAATGAGGCTAAACCTCGAAGGGGCCCTCTTAAGGGCAGAGAAAATCCCAATTTTCATAGAACTTGCTGTAACGTACGTGAACTTTATTAATTTTTTTGGCGGTCAGGGGCCCTTCGGCCCCCTGGGGCCTGGGTCACCAGCCCCATCGTGCCCCTTGGTAAATCCGGCGCTGGAACCAAATTATTAATTTTAAATCAAAGAAAGAAGGAATTTTCAACAAAATAATTGAATTTTTTGCTAAAATGATGAATCTCCTATCCAAAAATACCCTTTTTTACTAAATCAGTTTAACGTTTAACCAAGTAGTGGAATCATAACCTTAAAAAGAGAAGTTTTAAACCAAATTAATTTTCAACTAGAATTGTAATACATAAAAATCAATCGAAATCAAACAAAAAAGACGAATTTTAAACGAAATAGTTAAATTTTTAACGAACGAGCGTTAAAAAAAAATAGTTCACAACCAATAAGTTGCAGTTGTAGATGTTTTGACCATTAATTAAAAAAAGTTTGTGTACAAATATGGGGGGTATACAAAGACTGAGTGCGTAACGCGAGTCGCGAGTTTAATATATTAACAAGCACGAAGTGCGAGATGAATATACCATATTGTCTACCACTAAGCGCTAGAACCAACAAAAAAAAAAAAGGAAAAATTTCAGAAAACTGTTGAGTTCTTAACCCAAAAAGACGAATTTTTTAAAAAAAGTTGAATTTTCAACTAAAAGGGATACATTCTTATATTAGTTATTTTCAGTCAAAAAAACAAGTTTCTACGCAAAGAGATGAATTTTCAAACAAGAAAAATGTTTAGTCCAGAAAGAAACAAAATTCATCTGGACTTCCGTTGGTAGCATGAAAGTGTACGGTAATGGGAACTGTTGATGCTGCGTTTTTCTGATAATTGTTGTGAAATTTTAGGTGAGTGGATTGTGGAAGTGTATAGAAGGGTTTAGATGTAAGAGGTTCCCAGTGAGCACAAAATTTGGCAACATCTTTACGATAATTTTACGACACCTTAATGACATGGACATAGAATACCGTAAAGTTGTCTTAAAGATGTCGTAACGATGTCGTAAAGACGTCGACAAATTTTGTGCTCACTGGGTTGTTTAAGGGATTGTGAAATTTAAAAGGGGATGATAATATTTTTAAGGGTTGAGACAGATTTTTGTCAAAGTGCAGGTTAGGTTGGTTTGAGATTTGTGACAGATTGGAAGGACTGGGTTGATCGTCGTAGTGGTAGCAAGGTTGGATAGAGACGGAGAAAGACAAGACAGGTACCAGAACGCGGCGATAGATAGAGGCAGGAAAGGAGAGAAAACTTGAACGTTTGGATTGGATTCACGGATAGCGAAGTAAGTAAAATCGAGGAAAAAACGAAGTTAGACCAGGGAGCATGTAGTACACAGAAATGGGAGATCAAAGACAGGTAGGCAACGGGAAAGTACAAGAAAACTACAGAAAAGGAGAGATTAAGAGCAAAAAGCGTGGGATTCATTAAGGCTTTTATTAAAACGTAGAGAGGGGTGAGGGGGAGCAGTGAAGAGAAAGACGATTCAGGTTCGAGGTTGAAATATCCAAAAATGTTTATATCGCCGCCGGAAAAGCAGAGTTTTGTAGAGAAGGGTGAGAATAGTAAGGGGGCTGAAGGAAACAGAGATAGGATCGAATATCAGATGAAAGCGAAAAGACTTTAAGAAATTCGCGAAGTCATAATAGAATTAATGGGCTTTTATGAAGAAAAGCAGGAAAAACGGAGAAAGGAATTCAGGAAAGAAATTAGGCAGGAAATTGCTGAACTTAGTAAAGAAATGAAAAAAAGGGAAGAAGTTAAGGAACAGTTAGAAAAGAGGATGCAGTCATTGGAGCAAAAACCAGAGAAGCAGGAGAATATAAAAAAAGGTAGAGGAGATGCGAGGTGGGATCAGGAAGATAGAAAGATCGTACCGGGATCTTGGTGGGGGCGAAAGTGGGAATACGGAGAAGGAAAGACTGAGTAAAATAGAACAAAGAATCGAAAAGAAAAATAGGGAAGAAAGAAAAAGAAAAATAGGGATAAAATGTATAATTTTAGAGGCGAAGGAAATGTAGGAAGGACTGGAAGAAGTACTAAAAAGGATTGATGTTAAGGTAGAAATAAAGGAAGTGCGAAGTGTAGGAAGGGAAGAGCAAAGATGTGAGAGAATGGTGCTGGTGAAACTAAAGAAATGGGCACATAAGAGGGAAGTGATGACAAAGAAGAGGATGATATAAGGAAGCTCGGAGAGAATAGAGGATGATTCGGCACAGGTAGAAAGGAAGAGGCAGTACAAATTATGGAAAATAGCGGAAGAGGAAAGAAAAAAGGGAATAATAACATGGGGTAAATATAGGAGAATACATATAGACGGAGTATGGTGGGATGAAGATGAAGAAAGGGAAGAGTTAGTAAAGAATTAGGTGCTGGGAAACTAGGAGATGAACGAACGGGAGATAGAAAAATAAGAAATAGTAAGAAGCAAAAAGAGATGCGAAATGAATGTAGGGAAGAATGAAGGATATGTTATGGGAATATAGCAGAACTGGAGAAAAAGGACATGGAGTTTATGACAAATTTGACACAATGTGATGTAATAATAATAATGGAGACGTGGCTTGATGAAAGGGGATGGGAAAGAGTAAGCGGAAGATTACCAAGAGCTTTCAAATGCCAAGTTCAAAATGCATAGAGGAAGAATGAAAAGAGAAGAGCAATGAAAGAAATGGTGATGGGAGTGTGCAATGAATGTATAACAGGGAAAGATAAGAAAGAGAGCACAGAACAAAAAGTAGGAATAATAGTAGAAGAGGTAAAGATGAGAGGTGAGAAGTAGAAGAGAGTGGGGGTTTATGTGAATGGAGATATGCAGGAGAAAGCAGAGCAGTTAAAAGAAATTATGGAAGAAAATAAAGAAGAGGTTAGGCCTATAATAGGTGGAGATTTCAATGCGAGAACAGGAGATAGAGAAGGAAGGTAATGGGGAGAAGAGAAAGGAAGATAATCAAAAGATAAGATACTGAATGGGGAGCGAAAGAAGTTGGTAAAGAGCTTAGAGGAGTTGACATTTCCTCTTAAGCGGAATTATTGAGGGAGATTAGGAAGGACAATACACACGGTCAGAAGGAGAAAGGGGAACGGTAATTGATTATGTGATAGTGGATGATGAGGTAACAGAAAAGGTCAAGAAACTAGAGGTAGGTGATTATATTAATTCAGATCACTTTCCCTTAATAGTGACATTAGAGGGAGAAAAAAGTAATAACAATATGGAGGCAAAGGTAAAGAGTGTAGGAAATGGGATTGATCAAAGCAAGGGAAAGAACAGTTTAGAGAAAAGGTAAGAAATATCAAAATTGGAGAGGGAAGTGTGGACGAGGGGGTAGAAAAAATGATAGGAGAAATAAAAAGACGATTAAAGTGCTTAAACAAAACTGAAGTTAGTGAAGAGTGGAATAGAAGTGGATGGGATAAAGATTGTAAAGAGAAAAAGAAGGGGATCAGAATGGAAGTAAGAAAGTGAAGAAAAGGAAAAAGTAATGTTGCAGAATATAGGGGAAAAAAGAAAGGGTATTCTGAGCTGCGTGAACAAAAGAAAGAGTTTTGTCGGAGAGATTGAAAAAGAAGTTGAGGAAGAAAAGATAGAGCCACCGAATCAGACAGGATTTAGAAAAGGAATGGGGGTGATGGACAACATATATGTTCTGAAGTATCTAATAAATGAGAGCGTTAAAAAGGGAAGAGGGGCAATGATAGCAATGTTCGTGGAATTAAAGACAACGTTTGACTCATTACACCGAGGCGAAATAGTAAAAGTTATGATAAAAAAAGGAATAAGAGAGGGATTATTAAAAAGAGTATCGAAAATTTTTAGAGAGGCGAAAAGTAGGGTAAAGGTAGCAGAGCAACTAGATGACAGTTTCTGGTTGGTGAGCGGAGTGAGGCAAGGATATCCTCTGAGCCCACTTTTTTTAAATATACTAATATCCGACTTGGAAGAAAAAATGAGGAGAAAAGGTTGGGGAGGAATTAGGATAGATAAGGAGAAGATATATATACTGGCATGATTGAGGAATGAAAATACAATAAATGGTATGAGATGATAAAAAAGGAAGGTTTATCAAAGTATTTAGAACAGAGATGGGGAGAGAGAAGGTGGTCCAGAATAGCAATATTTAGATTGGGAAACGAGGTAAGACAGGGGATATATTGGGAAAAGGAATAGAACAGAAAGTGTAGAATATGTGAATGGTAGGAGGAAACATGGGAGTACGTTTGGGAAGGAGGTAGGAGAGGAATGGAAGATAAAGGAAGCTGGCAAGAGAATGTGGTTAGGATTCTAGAGGAGGATGGATTAAGAGAAGAATGGATGAAGGAGTTGAAGGGTGATAGAGAAGCGAATGAGAGTGAATAAAAGCATGCATGTGAAAAATGGGAAGTTGGAGGACAAAAAAGTAGAAGAATAAGGAAACTGAAGTCGCTTAGATAAGAAGCGGAAAGATTGTAAGTACTGGATATGTAATATCATAAGCAGACGAGATATAAGATGCGTAAGACATAAGATTCGTTTGTGTTCTCATTCTCTCACTCTCGCTTGCACTTATACTCTCGCTTTCGATCGCATACTCGCTCACTCGTTTGCTAAAAAGTCCTAAATTCCGCTATCACAGGAAGTAGAGATAAGGAACTAGATACAAGACTTTATGTAAATAGCTGTAAATACTTGGAAATGTTAAGAATAAGATTGTTTCGTTTAATATGTAATCGAAAATATTGTAAGGAATGAAAATCATGTCAACCCTTAAGGGACACATTATGAATAAAGAAGAACGAAGTTGGTTGAAAATTCGTCTCTTTGGTAGAACATTAATCTTATTGGTTGAACATTAATCTTTTAAATATAGATGTCGAAATTGAAATAATTTTTTTCCTTATAACGCAAAAATACTTCTTGTCAAACTCAATCTTTTTCGGTTGAAAATAAATCTTCTTCTTTAAAAATTCTTTTTGTGATTAGGGATTCAACTATTTTGGTGTGGTCATTTTAAACACAACATAACCTCAATTTAATGTAGAATTGAGAAACGGCGAATAAAAGTAATAATCGTTATAATGGTGTCATGTTATGTTTTATATTGCAAAAACAGTAGCGTGGCATGGTATCAATTGAAGTATTTCCCAGTATGCTCAAGACGTCGAAATGTAAAAAGCCATCATATTTTATCGTGTCACAAAATATTCTAGAACAGATTTTACGAACCTTTTTGCTTTTTCGTGTGCGAATATGCGACAAAGTAAAATCTAAAGAAAAGAAGAGAGCTTTTGTTAACAAAAACATGATAATGCACACAACCTACCTGTGAAATTTGCGCTTTTATTTTTGTGAAACATGTAAGCTATTGAAAATTATTAGTGAATAATGTTGTGTACCTTTTAGGCTATAAAACTAAAAATTGTTGCTTTTACAAAAAAAATCATACATTCATAATTACGTTGTAATTTTAATGGTCTATGAATACATAATCTTTTTTTCTTCCTCTATAATGATACTACTTTATGTGATAAATGTATTCTAGGTCGAAAAAATATTTAGTTTTGATATTTATTGAATACAATAAAAATATTTAATTTTAGAATTTAAATCCAGTATCCATAGTATCGAAAAATTTCTTAATCACAACAACATCATTTTTAAATAGACAGAAATGTTGTGGATTGCTATCTTTTAAATTTTCAGTACTTTAAAATATTTACGCTACGGTTTCTTATTGTATATTTACTTGAACAAAAAAACGGAAATATATTTGATTAAAAAATCGCACCCAACAGAGGACTTCCGTATTCCGGTTAGACCTACTAATCAGAAACGGCTCTCTGTTGTCCCTACTCTCCCTCGAGGATCTCAAGTTAGAGTGAGCTCTGAATGAGAAATCCGCTTTTTTAATCAGCTGCGTATTGGTGATCGTATGTAATTTTTTCTCATTAGCGATTCTGAATCAGCATTAACCGATGCAGGAACGATAGTTCCGATTGAAAATGATTCATTTAAATAAAACAAATTAATTTTAAATAGTTTTAATTATTTCTTTACAAAAGTTCAATGGGCAACTTTTTAAAAAATCCTAACATACATTTAGTCTACTTTTATCCAGAGACTATTTATTTTCAGGCATTTTAACTGATTTTGTTGAGCATTTTTTTCACATATTTGCATCAAATCACATATGACTGTTGAAAATTTATTTATATATTTTATACAACAAAAGCTGATTTTTTTTCTTTTAATTAACGTTCTAAAATCTCGCTATCACTGAAAGTAAAAAATGAATAAGTTAGAATCTGTAGGTTACATGAAACTGCACATTTAGCTTATATGAATCTCAAATTCACAAAAACTGTCACTCCCGTTTTATCTTATAGGAATAACTTCGAACAAAAAATCGGGTGTTGAAATTCTGAACATCTGGATGTTTGTGATGCAAAGGGATATGAGCGAACTGCGGAGTTTGTTTCTAACACGTGGACTCCCTGCAGCCATTAGCATGTACGGAGTAATATATTCAAACCCTTGTAAATAGAGCGCACAACTAAATAATCATTGAATTCAAAAATAAATTGTCGCATCAATTATATAATGTATTACAATATTATTTTATTTTAATTACTTTAATTTTTGATTATTCAGGATTGTCCTATTTAAATTTCTTACTTCATACTTCTCATTCGAAACAATCAATTCTTTAAAATTTTAATCTGCATATTCCACTCAGTTGAACACAATCTGAGGTAACCCACAATCGGCAGATTCACGCTTATTGAAAATTGCTATGTGAGCATCGTATTTTTACCATTTGGTGTAATCTTTTAAGAACTCAGTTTCATATTGAATGTTAACCCATTCCTGTGCACATTAATAAATCGTAGAAATATATCTCATAGGAATTATTTCAGGTTTGTCAGTCTCATTCAAATTTATTACTCAGCATTTTGACGAATGTGAAACGGCGCAGAGTTAAGGCACCCGCGCACAGACGAGCGATAAAAAATGTGGCCAACAGATTGCATTTTCATTCTTTCAATCTACAAATGAAAAATACACAATTCAAACCGACTCGCTTTCTATCAGTTCTTTTTGCCTGGGAAGAATAATGAAAAAAGCTCAATTTTCTTAAACTTTTTTTAGTTCATTTTCATAACTTTTCGTAGAAAAAAATAATTTTATATAGGTTCTTGTAGATAAACGGATAAACATCTGCAATTGAATGAGATGCAAAAATTATTTAATTTTCATACTATTAGCAAATATAAACTCAAACACTAACTTATAATTAAAAATATACTAATGTTATACTTTCCTCTTTCAGAAGCAGAAGAGTACCATTTTACTTCTTGCACTTCACCTCTGCCACAAAAACAGCTTTATAAAATGTATAAACTGCAAATGTACAAGTTTTCAAAAACCAAACAAACTGTTAAAAACCTCCGCAAATACGAACACACACTTTTTCGTAAGTTTTCAGTTCTTACAGCTTGGATTGTGTCGGCACGAGGTGGTGAGGTGGTGGAAGACTAATGGAAGAGAGGCCCGGACTCGTATTATCGATTTCGAATTTCAATTCGACAATTATGCCTAAGAGTGATCCAAAAATACCTGCGCATGCTTCAACTGAACGACGCTCATTGGCTCTAGTTCGTATCAAATAACTCATTTTTAATAAAAAATTGCAAATTTAAATGCGCGAAAAATCTTACCTATATACTCCTTACAAAATACATATATACTACAAAAAAATATACTACAAAATATATACTACACACTATCCGACTAAGTCGGATACCGTACACTGTAAAGTATATAATTTGAAAGGAGAATATGAGTATAAATTTTTGTACGCACTTGAATATATAATTGTTGATTGAAAATGGCTTATTTTCTGTTTCCAATTTTATATTTTCTTGCACATTTACTTCATCATTCTATTATTACTAAGAAGACAATGCGTAACCTAAAACTGAATGTACAATTTGAAAGGAGAATAAAAGCATGACATTTTTAAATACCTGAATATGTCAGGTATTACGTCAGGCGTTACGTTGCAGGTCTGCTGAGAGTAATTCAAACTTAATCAAGGCCCGGCTTGTGTTAAAGGGACAGCTTTGTATTTCTGTAGGTTCCAAAAAAGTTACAACATTTGTGATGACAATATTGTAGGGCTTTCTAAAAGCAACGTTTTTCTTCTATTTACTTTTTTTCATATCATGCTTTGTTTTATTTAAAATGTTTATTTTCCTTGGTACTTTTTCTTTTGAAAATTTGATAACTCCAATAATTTTATTTTGTTCGAAAAGTCAAAAAAATTAAATATTCGAGTTTCCGAGTAATATGTATAGTCGTACATGAAATTTTTAAAAATTGAAAAAAAATGGTCTCAAAAATTGTCATAATGTTCAAAATTTTTAAATTTTCATCCAAAATAGCTGTTTAACGAACTCGATCTTTCTGCTTGGTTCCTAAGCACAATCCAATCAGATTAGTCTTTTGGAAGTTATCTGGTATACAGGCGAAAAAGAAAAACAGATAGGTATTATCGTTAAACCGGTCTTTTCAGATTTAGGAGGTCTGTAAATGTGGACATTTAAAGAAATCCACGAGAGTCAATTTCAAATAAAAACAATACCTTCTTATTATAATGAGAATGTAAAAATACTTTGCTTTGCCTTAAAGGTCTGGCCTGTCTCAGGACTGGCGCTGATCAGTTATCCAAAACCAAAAAAAGTTATAAGTTTGATCAGCAACTTTTTTTACACGTTTCTAAAAGGTTGCAGGGTGTCTAAAATGATCGAAAATAAGAAATTAACACTATTAAAAGAATACTTTTTTCATATCATATGGGCAGTATATTCTGGTCCAGCTAGCGGATGAGCGGCCTATAACGAGTGGCTGACCAGACGATAACTAGCGCCTGGACAGACAGTCGTGCCTCGAGATAGCCGAAAAAACGTTACACTTTTGGCCAGAGTCAAGGCTGGAATCCAGACAGAAGATTTTTCTACAAATGGACATAGGACGGTTCTACGATGTTCTAATTACGTTTGTGGACATTTGTGCTCGTTGGGATTATATAAAGTAACTAATTATAATTGAAAGAACTATTTGTATTTTAAATTTTCAACACTTTCTCCAAAAACAAAAAAACAACAAAAAAATGACATGTACAAATTTGTAAGGAAACATAAGACAACGTGCTATTGGATGGAAAATAAATGCTATTGAATCAATAACTTTGGATCAAAACCAAATTTTTTATTGATTCAAATGCATATATTCTAGAATTGAAAGCATCAATATGGAACTGAAATGAATAAAATATTTTTGCACCGAATATACTTTTAAATCAATAAAGAATCAGCTGTAGAATTAGAATTTTTTATTTAATAGGTTTTTTTCTTAGTTCAGATATATTACCATTTTTTCTCCCTAAAAACTTGAAGTAAACATTTTGTGAAATGAAAAATTAAGAAAAGACGAATATATTAATATGGTTTGAGATTGTGAAAATACAATGTCGTCTTTATGTATATTTTGAATTATGCTTACAAAAAATTGGCGCCGAATTGATTACTGTCATCTGTCTGCACACAAAAAAGTAATACATCCCAACTTCATTGCTACTGACGAATCAGAAGACGTAGTAATGATAACAAACGACAATGCGCGTGCGAATATATAATCACTTTCGAATTTTCGGACACAGTTTAGAGGACTATGTACGCTGAATTGTAAAGTTTTGCTTCGTTTTGAGTGAAATATCTGCGAGAGCTGAAAGCTGAGAGTTGCAAATGTTTTGCTGTGAGATGGGACATTGTGTTATTGTGAATTTGATATGCACTTTATTTGCATAAAACGAAAAAAAGACAAAGTTACGGGGAATAGAGTAAGTAAAAAATATAATTTCAGATATTCAGTCGCCGATATTCTACTCTAAACGAGGCGAAACTTTAAAATTCAGCGTACGTCCTCCCCCGAACAATTTCCGGAAAACTGGAAACCAAATTTCTGACATACTGTTAGGTCTCCTTACTATTATTCCATGGCTTGAAGCATCAGATGGTGCTTTCACCCTCTTTCTAACGTATATACTATATTTTCAAAAACACATGCGATTTTTTTTCTATTTTTAATTCAAATAAAATATTATTCAATAATTAAGAAGATGATTACCCACAATTGTCGGTGCCATAGACTTAATAGTAAAATATAGGGTAAGAGCACCAATTATTGGCACCCCCCCCCCATTTTGGTACCCTTCTCTCAATTTTATGAAATAATAATGAAATAGAGATACATAGCAATTAGGTAAATTTTTCAGACATTTTTGGGTAAGAACATGTATTCATGTATGCAGTTTTCAATTTACCTGTAACAACGTTATAATTAACGAAAGTGACTATTTTCTTCTTAGAACATTTAGAAAAAATGCTAAAATTATTAATGACAACATAACTTAATATTTAAATATAATTTATATAATTAATACAGATGTGCCATGGCATGTTTAATCTAAAGAATCGTATGCAATTCTTGGCACCCCCTGCCAAGAATTGGGTTGTATGTTCTTTCAACTATTTCTACTCTTGGCAATCGAAAAAACTATGGTTCTGTTCGTTTGTTGTTTTATAAAAGTGAGAATGGGAGACTGAAGTAAAGGCACAAACGATATATTAAATTGGGTACATAAAGTTAACTAAACATGAAATTTTCAGCAACCGAAATATCCTATGAATGGATAATATCAGGCTTTAAATTCTGAGGTGTGATGCTATGGATGCAAGAGTAAAAAAGTTTAACTGCATAGTACACTGCCATATTCTATCACCATAAATTTTAAATTCAATTAAGGAAAATATTTAAATGTGATACAAATCTCTTTCTTTAATAACCGCGCGGTAAATGCGATTTCGGGACTTTGGCGCGAAACAGTAAAAGTGATCATGTCAACGATCGATGAGGAATCCGCGAGATAAAACTTACTTTTCCACACTGGTGATGGGAAAGTTAGGAAATATTAAACTTTTGATTTTAATTCCAGGACACAAATCGGGCGGAACAAAAGGCCCCTTAACGAGCGGGTCAAGGAGCTGGATGCGAACAATGGAGTACCTTAGAGACTATATTTTCATTGTTGAAGCAATCGATCGTGAAACCGATCACCTTTGCTATTACGCGACAGGCCCCGAAATCTTATTTCCATTTGCGGTATGTAAAGAAAATGACATGTCAATTAAATTCTTAGCTTATACATACCCACGGCATTCTTACGGCACTTTCGAAATTAGAAAAAAAGATTCTTGAAACTTGATTTGTTAGATACGATTTTTAAACGTACTTAAATTATTTCAAACTAACACAATATTTAAGAAATTTTTTTTTTAAATTTGCAGGGTGTTTGGTCTTTGACATTTTTTTTTTGAAGAAATGAACATTTTAAAAGTTTTCATCTCAGTAATTAAAAAAAAGTTTTTCCTTCATTAAATATAAGTATAAAAAGCATTATAATATAAGTTTACATTTCAAAAAGAATTCATTTATATTTCAAATTTTTAGACCTGAACAATTCTTTTTGAAAATGGGAATTCAATAGAGGATTAATCAATATTAGTTAATTTTTCGATAACAATAATGCACATTATAAATAGTCACTAAATTAATAATTGCAAAACGTAACAACTGATTAAAAATATACAATGTTAGAATTTAAAAAAACATTTTAAGATTTTCATTCATGAGACTCACAGAGTCCGAAAATCATACAATTTTGTCGGAGTCTGTACAATATGGCTACCTTAATGCTGTAGCCACGCTAACTTTTAAAGGAATTGTCCATTAAATTCAGCCTTTGATACACTTCTTAGGATTCCTAAAATAAAGATTAAGTTCGCTAAGCAGATATTTCTAAGAAAATTAACAATTTTAGAGCATTTTTAACATTTGATTTTTTTTCTTTGAATTTTAGAAATTTTTGTCAAAGTTTCTTATAGATAGGTAGAAGACTTCCAAATTATCCGAATAAAATTTCAGTTTCGATGAGAATCAGGTCAGGTAAATTGAAAATAATTAAGTTGTTTCAAACGTTTCAGCACACAATGGTGGCCCACGTCAGTGAGTTTTATTAAATCTTATAAGAATTTCTACCAAATATGTGTGCTATTTTGCTGATGGATTAGAAAATTTCATATAAATTCTTTAATAGATATCAAATATATTTAGAAACTATATCAGTTAAATTTTTTAATTAGACAATAGTTAAAAAAAAAGTTCAAGCATTTTCGAAATTAAAAAATTTTTTTTACGACTTTTAGAAATTTTTGTCTAATTTTTTTGTACACGGCAGAAAGACTTGCAAATTATCCTTAAGACAAAATTTAAAAGTAATAAACATTTAAAAAGTTTATGCTTCTCAACTTTTTGAAAATTCTCAAAAACAGGAAAAAACAAATTTCTTTTATAGGTTAAGAAATATCAATCCAAATTTTTACTAGATATAAAATATATGTATTTCGAAACTATTTGCATGAAATTTCTTAATTAGGCAAATGTTCAAAAAGTTGGATCATTTTGAAATAATTGCAATTTTAGTTTTTAAGAGATCTGTAAGTTTAAAGCGTTATTTTTAGTAGATTTGAACAAGATTTACAAATTATCTTAATGAAGTTTTTAAATGGATAAAAATTATTGAGCGCGAAGCACGAGTTTCGCAAAAAAATTATAATCGTCAAAGCTTTGAGAACTTCATTTAAAAACTAATTGAAAAAAAATTCAGTTACAATATATGGCTGTAAGTCCTCAGAAGTTTAAATCACAGTTTTCAATTTAAGTTATAATATTTATGATATTTGAAAAATGTAGTTAAAGTGTACGTATTAAACGTACGAAAACGAGTGCGAAATGCGAGAGCGTACTCGAGCTCCCCGCGTATAATTTACTCAATTTATTTTATTGTTGACTTAAATATTTACCATAATTATTTGCTCAATTATACTTTTATAAAATAAATAATATTCATATTTTTATAATTAATCCTCACATAATTATTAATATTTGCTATTTTTGCGTATTCGCTTATATTCATATTTAGTTCAATAGTAATAAATAATAATGCAATAATTATTATGTGTGATTCACGAAAAAATGCGATTTTTATAAAATTACCTATCAGACAGTATAAATCTTTATACATCTTTAAGGCTTTGACAATATTCTAATTTTTATTTACTACTCCAATTGTTCATAAAAACTAGAATTTTAGAGATATCTTCTGTCGAAATTAATGATTAATTCAATTAATCAATTGATCAATTGCAATAATTGATTTTGGTTTATTGTAAATATTCAATTCGTTTAATTGTGTTTTTTGTAGTTTTCATGGGTAAATAATTCCAGTCATTACATGAAATGGAGGCACGGAGAGCAAAAGTAAAGTAAACGTCAATGCTGAGAAGAAAAGGACAGAACAATAACAGAGGAAGAGATAGACAAAGAACTTAAAGAAGAATAAGACAAGATAAACTTGATGGAAACACGATAGAAAAAAATTTTTGTGCAAAAGCGGGACAAAATAGTTGCAGGCAAAACTAGACTAAAAAAAGATTAGAGCAAAAACAAGAGTAGGTTTTCAACGAAACAATTAGCCGACCTCTTTGCGATGAGTCTAATCGCAATTAAATCCTTTAATTTATAACATTGCCCTAGTCGATATAAGCGATTTTTAAATTAATTTTGTTAGAAAACTTGTCAAAGCATTTCAAATCATACTTTTTTTGCATTAAACAACACATTACACAGAAAAGACCTATATAAGTCTATTTTTGTTGATTTGGTTGTTTACGCACAATGATATTCTTGAACTGATATTTGCATATCTCAAAGAATTACAATATTGAATCTCAACGGGTTAAATTATGATCCCTTTTAGTGCAAGAATTGAAAAACCATGCATTTGCAGCTATTCTTTACCTAGCTTGTAATTTCTTTAGACAATCAACTATAAAACCTTGACAAGTTTATGGAAAGTTCTTTTAAAACACATATGCAGTTATTTTGAAAAAAATTCGGATAAACTTCCGATTAGGCTCCAGCTCCAAAACCCATCAAACTACGTATTCCTACGTATTTTGACGCGCTGATTATGAAAATGATAGTGAAAATTGGCGACTAGTCGATTTTCATGGTGAAACCGTAAAAAAACCATATAAAATCATGTTTTTTTAGCGTTTATCTCAGGTAATATGCAAAATTTCAAGAAAAGTTTTAAACAAAAGTTGTAGACCTCATCACGATATACATTTTTTGTTCTATACATTTTCTTCTACAGATAATATTTTCCGAGAAAATCAGTGATATATCGATTTTCATTTTAAAAAACCCATACAATTCATGGCTTTTTGCCTTTATAATAGACAATATGCAAAATTTCACAAAATTTTTCAAACAGGAGGGCTGGGTGGCTTTTAGGAATAGGTGACAGATAAACGGGCATGGTGAAAGAGGTCGGTGTGCTTGCGGGGGGGGGGGGGGCATTTAGAGGTGGGGACAGGAAAAAGGGCAAGGGCGAAGGGGGGAGGGGGAGTTTTTGGGCATGGGGGACAGACAAGCGGGGCGGGGGAGAGGGGTGGGGGGGGTGGGGGGGGGGGGGGGGACATTTAGAAGTGGGTGACAGATAAACGGGCATGGTAAAGGGCGGTTGGTGTGCTTGCAGGTGGACTGGGTGACGTTTATGAATAGGTGACAGATAAAACGGGTGCGTTAAAAGGAGGCGGTGACGCGTGGGAAAAGGGGCAGGGGTGTGACCTTACATTATTTCTGTGACCAGTTACAGGGGTGCCTTCCCGCCCCCTATGACGCGTGGGAAAAGGGGCAGGGTTGTGACCTTACATTATTTCTCTGACCAGTCACAGGGGTGCCTTCCCGCCCCCACGACGCGTGGGAAAAGTGTCAGGGGCGCGCCCTGGCATTATTTCTGTGACCAGTCACAGGGGTGCCTTCCCGCCCCCCATGACGCATAGGAAAAGGGGCAGGGGTGTGACCTTACATTATTTATGTGATCACTCACAGGGGTGCCTTCCCGCCGCCATGACACGTGGGAAAAGGGGCAGGGGCGTTACCTTACATTATTTCTGTGACGGTGGTGGATGCGACGATTTCTCTCACGAGGAGGAGTGCGTAAAAGCAACATTGCAGAGCATCTCTCCGAATTTTTGTGGCGGCGACGCGTAAAGAAAATAGTTGCTAATCCGTTTAAAGAATTAATTACTAACATAAAAGCATATTACCCTGGCCACTAAATATAATTAGCAGACTATTATAATACAACTTATAAAAAGTATACAATCGAGACAATAAACTGAATATACTCAGAATTTCTAATTAAACTAAATTAAAATATATTTAAAAATCATAAAAGTAAAAAAAACAATTAAAAAATTAAAAACTACAAAAAAAATGCTTTTTAAAATACTCCAACCTTCCCGTGGTGAAAAGCGTGAGTAGGTACCCAACCGAAACCAATGGAGAATGCTCATTGTTTTTTTACATAAAAATCGAGATATCACTAATTTTCTTGGAAACTATCAATCGAAGAAAAAATGTGTTACACAAAAACTGTGCATTTTTGTACGATCTACAACCTTTATTAAAAACATTCTGCGAGATTTTGCATATTGGCTGAGATAAACGAAAAAACCATATTTTTTATGGTTTTTTTTCGCAATTTCACCATAAAAATCGCCGAGTCGCCAATTTTCACTATCATTTTCGTAATCAGCGCGTCAAAATACTTAGGTATACGCAGTGTGAAGGATTTTGGAGGTGGACCTTAATCGGAAGTTCACCCAAAAATTCAGAACACTAAAATTTAAAGAGTAAAAATTTTGCTTTGATGGATTTTCGACTATTCCGAACCTGCATGATAATTTTTTCAAGATATTTGACTATGAAACTTTCACCATTTTACAAAATATTGTTTTCCAACCCATATTCAGATATATTAAAATATAATTTAAAAAATATCCCTTTGTAAAACGGTCAAAGTTTTATATTTGAGTATCTCAAAAAATTGCCAAATAGGTCAAAAATACCCATAAATTCATCAAATTTTATTTCTTACACTGCATAGCGTTAAAATTTAACCTGCTGGTTTTCCACGCTGTTTATTCTGTTATCGATATCGAAACACGTGTTAAAAGAGACCACTTTATAAAATTTGTATTATTTTTCAGTTGAATTTCTCAAAAAAATATTTAAAAATCATTGAAATTCCATTTTTACGCCAAAAGGCATGGAAATTTAGATCGTTGAGTTTCGACGCAATACACTTTTTTCTAAATATCTGAATACGTGTTTAACAAGACTATTTTATTTCTTGCTCATGGTTTTATAAAGAAGTGTTCGGCAAGAGCGTTCCGTAAAAATATTATAATTATATAGATACTATAGTAACTTACAAACACAGACGGTTTCACACTATCTTTTTTTGAAATTTTAAATATTTATTTTTTACACAATTTTTGCATAGCAATGTAGGATACTGTTTAAAAAATACATTTACACTTCCAGTTTTATCAATTTTACCGTGAGAAAAATATGAGATAAAAAAAAAGTTTTTCTACAAATGTTAATTCTCTATTTAAAATAATATTTTTACTGCTTTTTTCATACTAATTTCGACAAACGCCATTCACAAGGTGTAAAGTAGTAGTAAAAGTAAAAAAAGTAGTAAAACCAAAACAGTGTCAAATCCGACCAAACGTTGCCCTGAAATCGTCTCCATGCACATAAACAGTCCATTTTCAAATAGAATTAGGAAAATGTGACATTTTTAAATGTGATATTGTTAAAGCTGTTGTCTAGAGTAAAGAAAAGAAAAAAGAAAATCAAAAATCCTATGTCTGGACATGGGTGAAATCCGACCAAACGTTCCCTGAAATCGTCTTCATAAACATATATGGTCCACGTTCAAATTGAATTAATAAAATGTGACATTTTTAAATATTATATTTTAAAGGCATCATCAAGAGGAAATAAAAGAAAGAAGAAAAGAAAAAATCTTATATGAGGACGTAGGTCAAGTCCGACCAAATGTGCCGCTGAAATGCAATAAGAAGGTTTCACACTATTTTAAAAATTTTTTAATAATTATTGTTTTCCACTGTTTTACGTAGCAATCTAGGATACTGTTTATAAAACACATTCTCACTTTCAGTTGTTTCAATTTTGCCCTGAGAAAAAAAATGAGAGCAAAAACAAATTTTTTTCTACGAATGTTAATTTTCTATTTAAAAAAATATTTTTACTGCTTTTTTTAATACTAACTTGGACACATGCCATTTACGAGGTGTAAAGCAAAAGTTAAAAATTATTCTCCCATTACCAAACAGTGTCATATTCGACCAAATATGATCCTGAAATCGTGTCAATGCACTTATACGGTCCATTTTCAAATAGAATTAATAAAAGGTCACACTTTTAAACACTATATTTATAAAGCTATTGTCGAGAGGAAAGAAAGAAAAATCCTATGTCCAGACGTGAGTCAAATACGAACAAACGCTGCCCTGAAATCGTGCCAATGCACATATATGGTCCATTTTCAACTAGAATGAATTTTGAAATTTCGTCCTGAGAAAAAGATGGAAGCAGATTTGGCGTCAGGTTTGACCTTTTTATTTCCTGTACACCATACATTTTATAATATCATATTTTAAAATGTGATATTTTATTAATAGTAGTTGAGAATGGACCATATATTTGCATTGACACGATTTCATGGCAACGTTTTGTCGGATTTGACCCATATCCGGACATAGGATTTTTTTATTTTATTTTTTATTTTCTTTCCTCTAGATAATAGCTTTGAAAATAGAGTATTTAAAAATCTCATATTTTAATAATTCTATTTGAAAATGGACCGTATAAGTATATTGAAACATTTCAGGAGTACCTTTGGTCGAATTTGACACTGTTTTGGTGATGGAAGATTAATTTTTAACTTTTACTTTAAGCCTCGTGAATAGTAAATGTCGAAATGAATATTAAAACATGCAGTAAAAAATGTTTTTTTTAATAGAAAATTAAATTTTATAGACAAAAAATTGTTTTTGCTCTCATTGTTTTCTCAGGGGAAAATTGAAAAAACCGAAAGTGGTAATGCTTTTTTAACAGTATTCTATACTGCTATGCAAAAAAGTGCAAAAAAATCAATATTAAACATTTTAAAAAATTAGTGTGAACCCGTCTTATTGCCTTTCAGAGGCACGGATTGTCAGATTGTACCCATTTCCGGACATAGGATTTTTTATATATTTTTATTTCCTCTATATGATACCTTTAATAATTTGATATTTAAAAATGTTTATTTTATTAGGTCTAATTGAAAATGGACCATATATGTACATTTACACGATTTTAGGGCAACGTTTGGTCGGATTTGACCCACGCCCAGGTACAAGACTTTTGATTTGATTTTTTCTTTTTATTCCTCTAGACAATAGCTGTGAAAATAGAATATTTAAAAATGTCACATTTTATTAATTCTTGCTGGAAATTGACTGTGTACGTGCATTGAAACGATTTCAGAAGCATGTTTAGTCTCTGCAAAAAATCCTACATTGCCTTTAAGACGTCTTGATTTTCAGGCCAATACCAAATAGGTACAAAATACCAAAAACTCATGAAATTTTATTTCATGTGCAACCAGTTAGCGAAATAAGTTTTTTAAAATGCAACGTTATCCTATCAATGACTTGACTCGGCAATTTTTTGTATTATTAAACATTTAAGTTTTAACTAATTTTATATCAAGTTGATGAGGCAGCCATATAAAACACCTGAAAAAATGTTATAGAATAAATGCGGCAAATTTTGGATTTAACCGATTTTCAGCATTAAAACAGTCAATTCTCCATCATTTAGTTTTTTGATATTAGTGTTATCAACTTTGTTGCGTTCCTAATTTGATTGCAAGTAGTCGAGGTATTTAATTGCAAGGGCCCACAAAAAAATTTGCCTGCACGAGACAAATGACTAGGCTACCTTTATGGATTTTGAGCCGCTAAATCCGAATATGACCTCAGAATTTCTCCTAAACATCTCATTTTTCCACGAGATGCAGAAAATACGGGAAACGCTAGGGATAGTTTGGGCATTATTTTGATAATACCAGTTTATGCATCAGGGGTATCATATTAGGGGTATCATATTCTTATGTGTTGGGACTCGTAAAGACCCAATTCATAAACAAAAATTACGCAGGGTGCTTTCCGCTTTCCCTAGCTAGGAAAATCTGTGCACATTGAAGGTCTTGCTCATGTTATACTGACTTGTATAGCGCAGCGCTTTCCAGTCCGCTACTAAACATTATACGTTAGACATTGAGAGGGGTGAGACCAACATTATTCGATTATTCCATTTAGGAGAAAAAATTGATATCTCGAAAACAATTCGAGATATCGATTTAAACAATTTAGAACCGTATTTCTCGAAAAAAATCCCATTAAAATCGATAGTAAGAAATTATGTCAATAAAAAAAAGTAAATGATTTTACAATAAAATATGGATTTTTTTAAAACTATTCGAGACATGATGGAAAACTTTCAGATTTTTGTGTCTCGCAAAAAATCCTTTAGGAATTCCCATTAAAACTTTGTCGCAACGGATATCGTAATCTCCATAAATTCACACAATAATTTTGTTACATATTCAAATAAGTATATTTTAAAATAATATTATAAGTAATTATATTGCTTTTAATGTATGAGTGATCCTCTTTAGTAGTTAGAAATGAATTGTAACATTTTGTGGCCTAGTAGTAGCGCGCACAGTTTGTAATTTGCGGCGGTTAGGATTCGATTTTCGGTCCTTGTGAATGCACACACATTAATGATTTTTAGGCTATTAACTAGGGAAAGCTTGACACCTCCAAGAGCACCGGCGACCAGGACTACCAGCTTCAACTATTATTCCGGGTATACCCGTCGCAAGCTCGTTCCGCAACATTCTTTTCATTCTCCTTGGCTGTGATGTACTTGTCTGCTGTTGCCGAGAATTGGATAACGAACAAGGTTTCTTTTGCAAAGTCATACATACCAGGCCAAGAGTGCGCGACAATAACAATTGTCAAGAATATAAAGTTCTAGTATCTACAGAACTTCTCATTTTTCACAATTAACTTTATTTCCCTTGGAGCGTTTGGTGGAGCGGTATTAGAGCTAATGCTAGAGTGACAAAGATGGCCATAAGGTACACTTAGTGCCACATTGTGCCCCTGGTCCCAGGGGCTCTGGGTGTCCATAAAATGCTCTGCAGCTATCATCGGGAATGTATTCACTCAAATGTGGCAACGATATCCTAAAGTGGAAATGACACCCTCTTGACGCGAAATGAAACTCTCCATGCTCAACTTCAATCTGGATGATTTGAGGAAAACAAAATGTTAGCTGATGCGATATCGACTGATCATTGGCATTTCTATGGAAGATGCCGTGCATCTTCTTTTGAGCTGATCGCGGAAGTTTTTCCCCTTTCTCTCTTAACTCAGGCCTATAGGGGAGTGAGTACTGCAGATGGGTAATGTTCCCAGAATGATCATGTCGTGAAGACATTCGAGATTCAGTATTCTGCGACCACCTTGACGGTTTTGAATTGAAGTTGCTGTACATATGACTTAAGGCGCATGCTGTTGTTCATGTGCACAACCTTTGTGACCCAATATAGAGGCATCTGAGCTCGGCCTTCATCAATGGAACCACTCCAAATGAATAGCGTACTAACGACATGGCAAACATGTTCGTTGCAGATACTTGGTTACCAGTCGACTGTTCGTAGAACGAAATCTGTTGGATAAGGCGTTTGTATCTGCATCGAAGAGCATTCTCCAATGTGTTTTATGGCGCTTTTATGACGAGACCGGCATCTTCAGGAATGCTATTTAGTTTTCCTCGCTTCCGATTAACCTTAGCACATTTTTCTAACCCAAACTTCATTCTACTCTTTCGCAATCTACAGGGCTAAACCCTACTACTTTTTATTTTTAGCATAAAGAGGAGAGGGTTAATAATGTCACCCTGGAAGACATCTTTCTGAAAGGGGACGTTGTTATTTGTCACTCGATGTTTTGCAGATGAGATAGTAAAGCTGGCTTTCCGAAGTTGCATTACTCTCCATATCCACATCACGATTTGTGAATGAACCTTTAAGATTTCCAACAGGCACATAATAAGCGTACGGAAGTTTAAATCACGAGCTTTCTGGTAGTGAATCCAGGCCAACGAGAGAGCGCGCTTATAGGCTTCCATGTCTTTTCAGACGCACCTGTCAATTAAATTTGCACCTCTCCGCACTCTTAAAGCAAAAAATAAGTCTACTCCGTGGATTACTTCTTATATCAAAGATTTGATGAAAGAAAGAGAGAGAAAACGTAGACTGGCTAAAAGAACTAAAAATAGTATTATTCAAGCCGAATTTCGAAAATTGAGAAACTTAGTTCAAAGCAAAATCAGAGATTCATACAATAAATATAATTACAATTCTATCAAAAACAGGAAAAAAAAATGAAAATATTTGGCTTCTCTTAAAACGACTTGGACTCATTCCTCCAAAACACTTGGCTCCTGACAACAATTTCTTCTCTGCAGACCTTTTAACATCTTTTACCACAAAAATTGCACTACCCACAAACATCACTCCTTCCCCTTCCTCAGTTTCCTCTACTTTTGATGATACTAAATTATTCTTTTCTGATATATCGCAAGAAACCTTAATTAAAAAACTTTTAGAGGTCAAATCAAATGCTCAAGGTTCTGATGGAATTTCAATTAAAATGATTCGTTTAGCTTTACCAGCCATTTGTCCTATTCTCTTGTACATCTATAACGCATATCTTCAGGTGGGAATATTTCCTGATCCCTGGAAAGAGGCGATTATTCGTCCTGTACAAAAAATATCTAACCCTACCTCTCCCAAAGATTTCCGTCCGATATCCAGCCTCTGTGCCTTGTCTAAACCTTTTGAACGCATTGTCCATCAGCAGCTTACTGCACACATTGAAACTAAAAATTTAATGGACCCAATGCAATCTGGGTCCCGTGCCAGGCATAGTACACTTACAGCTTCACTTAAAGTAACTTCTGACCTGAAACTAGCAATTGATAGAAAAGAAATAACGGTTGTTGTCCTTTTTGACTTTTCTAAGGCGTTTGATATAGTTAACCATAATTTATTATTAACCAGGCTTAAATCGCTTCACCTCTCAAATATGCATGTTAAATGGTTTGAATCTTATCACAATAATCGTTCTGAAAGAGTAGAAATTAGTAATGGAGAGCATTCTGATTGTGGGGAGGTAAAGAGTGGTGTCCCACATGGTTCCACGCTTGCACCCACTCTATTTAATATCTATACATCTGAACTTGGTAGCCAACTTCGACACTGCCACTATCA
>JAAAKG020175359.1:0-42342 GCA_010014905.2 Druon quercuslanigerum | reverse complement strand
AAAACAAATTTTCGGATTTTCTATGAAAATCAAAAATTCAAATTCGGCAGTTTAACAGGCTTGAGTAGTTACTGTGGAACGCATTAGATAGCACAGGATTCTTTTTTCCTGCAAATAGTATAAAAATATAGCATTTGCTGGGTAAAAATTTCATAATAATAAAATTGTATAAGAAACAATATCTTTTTCTTATTTGTATGTTGGAATTTTTATTTGAGTTGGTTTCAAATATATCTGATGTTCGAAGATGAGAAAGGAAATATTTTTCTAAAAACTTTTAATATTCATAATAACTTTTTTTGGAACTCTTGTAAATATCATGCTCTTTTTAATAATCTCTGGGGGATTGTATTGACCCTTAATATTAAATTTTGTTGAAATTGTTGATGTAAGTTGTTGGCTGTAGTGTTTTTTTTATAGGAGGGGAAACCTTGCATAGGCACCCAGACCAGCAATCGTCTATCTCAGTAGTAAACTACTCAGATAGACGATTCTTTGTATGGGTAGTATCAGATTCTTACTCACTAAAACCCCTTCTCCCGCCAACCCATGTTCCCGGCATCCGCTTTCGCATTACTTTAGGAACATGGGGATAAGGCCAATAAAACCGTGCATCGGTTTCCAATTATCTTGCCAGCTTGGACTTCTCATTGCTGACGTTCTCGAGGCTTCCTCGAGAGGGTTTCCTCCCTGAACGTTAGACAGCTCATTGTGCCAGGACGATGGTCTATCCGGGGCTTACCTACATTATCGGCGAAGAGGAAGCACTGCGGTGTATCAACACACACTACAGCTTTGTGTCCCTCTTTACCACACCTCCAACAAAAACCCGCCCGATTTGGACCGGTGCAACTCGCTGCCATATGGCCAAAGCCCACGCAACGATAGCACCGATCCACATCGACCTTCCTACGATTGCGACAAGACACCCAACCTATTTTTAGGTGCCCTGTTCGCTCCAAACATTCAGAATACTCCTCACCCAGCTCAACAAAAGCCCTCAGACAACCTCTGAAGGGCTTTTTAGTGAGGCTCACCCTCACCTCACCGGCAACATTGTTGAAGTGGCTTCTAACAGCCACTTCTACCTCCTCCTTCACTGTAGTCGTGTCGAGGTCCAAAATCTCGACCTCGACACGAGGGACTAGCTCCCGAATTCCACCTGCATCTCCATCCGCCTCCCTGATAGCAGCAGACAATTTGCCTCTGCCACCATCTGCCGAGCCCACTTCCACTAAAACCTCCCCATGCCTCGTTTGCCTTACCCCCTTGATCTTGACACTAAGGTCGTCAGGGTTAACCTTCTTCTTAAGGTCCCTAAGGACCTGAGCATAACTGCGGCCTTCAGCGGGTTTAATTAAAACCGCCTCAGGCCGCGCTCTTCTCGTCTGCTTCTTCTTCGTCTTAAAGGGGGCCTTTTCAAGCTCCCCGACAGTCGCCTTAGCATAGGAAGTCGTGGGCGTCAATGCGGCACGAATACGCGGCTGCTTAGTCCGTTGCTTGGAAGGACTAACCTCCACGGGACTCAGAGAGGGCTCCCTTTCTCGTTTCTCATGTTGGGGGAGGGGAGTTTTCTCAGCTTCTTCAGTCTGAGTCCCGCATTCGACTGTATCCTTCCTCGCCATATCCTTCTTCATTCGGGCTACCGCTCTCCGTTTTGCGGTCTCCTCGACACTCTCTAGGCAGTTCATGACATACGCGCCTGACGCATTCGAGTCTCCTTCCATTTGAGAAAGGATATTTCGCGCCTTCTGAAGTCCCTCCCTGATAGGTAGGAACATATTTTTTTTTTGACTCGCAGAAGTCCTGTATTAGCTTTGAGGTATGCATTAACTCTCTAGCGGATCTCTCTATCTTCTTTCGACTCTCCTCTTCCTGGGCTAAATCCTTGAAAGCCTCCTTCATTTTTTTTTACATCTGACTCCTCAGTAAACCCATCCACATCATCATAGATGCTGCGCTCCAATGTTCCTTTAAACTCTTTCATAATATTTTCAAAATCATCCATAACAATCCCACGAGAAGCTAGGGAAGTAGAGGTCCACCCCCGCAGAGCCCCGCATGCGGGGGTAAGGTCTAAATACTCTAGGAGGCGACCTGGTATCCTAGAGACACCGTTTGCGACAACACTTCCTGGTGCCACTCACTTCTCGGCACGGTTGATAACACCTTGACTTCGGGTTCTAAGTGTGTTTGGTCCGCAAGGCCTATTTTATTTCAGCCCTACCCTTTGTTTCCAGTAAGCATTCCTCTATCCGCCACCCGGGGACGCGCCAAGTAGAAGTATTACCTCTCCTCCACCACAGACAACTGTGGTGGTACTTGGCTTTAGGGTTAGGTGAATTGAAACTAATTAAGTTGTTTCAAACGTTTCGGCACACAATGGTGGCCCTCATCAGTGAGTTTTATTAAATCTCATTAGAATTTGTAAGACATGTGTGGCATAATGACGCGTTCTATGTTTTCCTCCTTAGGAGAGAAAAGCAAGATTTTAACGTTAATGTTCACTAAAAACGTTTTAAACAACTTAATTACTTTTAATTCACCTGACCATAAAGCCAACAACTTACATCAACGGATCTAAATTTTTATATTTATGTCTATCAGAGATAATAATTTATTCATTTGCACGACTCGATTTAAAATTCTTTTATTCTCCTGTTATTAAAAAATTAATTGGTCTCGAATTTTGAATTGTTTAGGCTTTTAATATTAGGAAATTAAAAATCAATAAAAGTGAATGTGTGTTTTTCCTGTTTTATATGCCCAGAAACAAAACAATTTGCATATTCCAAGTATCTTTAATTTTTAAGAAATTGAAATATCATTATATTGGACAAAGTTGAATCTGTTAGTAAATCTGATTATTTTTTTAACTTTCGATATATCATGTTTTCAATTTCTATAGTCTTTTTTTTAAATAATATTTAAAGCTTTTAATAAATTCGTATGTAAGTGAAATATATAAGGATGTTTTTATTAAAACAATAGAATTTTTCACAATAAAAAACTGCTAACATAAAATAAGAAGGTCAAATAAGAAGTGTCTATTCATCAAAAGCATCAGTATAACTTCCCGGAAATTCACTAACGAAGATGATTTTATTTCTGTTTATAATGAATCTGCCATGAAATCTAAAATAAATTCTATTCTGAGCTTAGCAACTATAGAAAATTTGTAGGACGACATTCTAAAATCTTATCTTACCCACTCCTTTTATTTTGAAGAACTAAACGCGTGCTATAATTGACTGAAGGTCAAGTCTGCTCAATATTCGCCCCTAGTTATTGAACCATACTACTTCAATTCTCTATCATTATTTCGATTTAAAAGACAATGAGGAATATTCCTGGCCTGCTACTACTCACATTTCTGACTTCCTTTAATTTTACATGTAAGTATGTCATATTAGCCTAATTAATATTAGTAAATAATGTTCAGGAATTTTTGCCTCAATGAATTTAATTCTACTATCACTGTTTGGTACAACGCATATGTTCATTATGCAGTACAATGAAGTTTGAATCAAAATTAAAATAAATTTACATCGATTTTCGTAATGGCTTTTGAGACAAATCATACGCATTTTTATCCAAAGAATCCGAATATGCAATAAAAAATAGGGGTTTCCATTTAAGATTTCAAACTTGCCCCCACCCCCACCCCAGGGGGCGGTGTGGGGGAACTGACTTTAACGTCTATGTATGTACTGATCAGAGTGACTAACTTTTGATTCATAACATTTTTACATAGAGTGCCTATTTTTTGAGATATTTAAAAGATTCATGTTAAAAAAATCACGCGTTATATTAGTGAAACATGGCCAATTTTCAATAAAATGAGGATCATTTCCTTTTTTTTGTTGCCTCGGCTTTTTTTCCCATTAAAATGAAAATTTTTTAAAACTTAACTCGGAGATGCTGTAAAGTACTATAACGGACGTCCCCGGGCTTTTTTTAGGGATGATAACAATAAGACTTATTGTGCTACATGAAAATTGCATACATGTACACAAAAATAATTCTATCAGAAAAATGTAACACACATAACCACAAAATCTACACACAAATCAAATTTCGAAGATTAAATTTTTTTTTAATTAACGCATCAACGCATTAACGCATTTTCTAAGTATTACATGTCATTAAGGCCATGGGACGAGTGAGTCCCGTTACAAGATTCCTACCTTACCAACCATTTTTATGAGCTAACTTATTTTCATACGAAGCGCCACATCGAGTTAAAAATTTGGGATCGAAAATTAGAAGCATAAAGACAGGTGGGTCTAGTACTAAAATTTAATGATTATGTAAGAATCAAAGAAATATATTTACAAACAAAACCGTTTTCCATAATTATAAAAACTTATGAACATACCCACCTTCTTTAGTGCTTCTAATTTATTATCCCAAATTTTGAACACTTTTAAGGAACACAATTTAAAGAAAGTTTACAGTAACCAAACTGATGGCCGTATCTTTATAATCATAACCTAATAACACAAAACATCTGTGATAGAATTGTTCTAAGACCCTTCAAATGTGAGAATAATTTAAAAAAAAATAATTGTAGTTGCTTAATTAGAGAAAGTTCTGTAATAATGGAAAAGAGAAGAAAAGAAAAAAGTCATCTCAAACAATATTTAACTGTTTTATAAATTATTTCTTAGACTTTTTTATACTTTTGAAAAAGAAAACGTTTTAAGAGCAAAAAATACCTTACCATCTTGATTTTTAATTTTTCTAGGAATCTACGGTTAAATACTGTGGTCTTGTTTCTTACATCAAATATAATCTTAAAGATGTAATTGAAATTCAAAAATAAACCGAATATTTATTATTTTATATGTATGTTGATCTTCCGTGTCCTTTTTTGTAAAACCTTAATGGACATTTTACCTATTTTTAAAAGAAAGAAACACCGTTATTCCGGGGCGATTCTGTTTCTTATAAAATCTTATTCAATGAAACCAAAGCTGTATCAGAAAGACCTATCATTTGCTTGCCTGTCCGTTTAGCCTTTTTAGCAACTACCACTATTGAATGGTCTAAATTTTCAAGCTTTCTAGGATCATCACATCGAAAAAACTTATTTGTAAAATAAACTTTCTGTTTCATTAATAGATTTTTTATTCTTTGTTGACTATTGATTGTTCCAAATTGTTAAATTCTAAGTTACTGCTGTACCAGAACGAAATAAATGTTATTTTTCTTTTACAAAATTAGGTGCAGATGAATTTCCGGAGGTTTCGGAAAGTCAAATTGCTATAGAAATGGGAGAAGGTTCTCAATTTACAGGACAAATCAGAGCAAAAGTAGGAATACCCCTTTGGTTGCTGCCTCAACCAAGAAAAATCAAGCAGTATAACGTTTTTGTATTTAAGAAATCGGGAAACGGGTTTACTTCAAAAATAAATTTCAAAATACCTGTATCTCCCTCCTCACGACCCGCGCAGCATGATATTGCTTATGGTCCAAGGTACGCTGAAATACTTTCTGGACGTGAGCGTTTGACAGCTAAAAATTTTGAGTTTCACGAGCGACCATCATTAAAAGAAAAATATAGCAATTCAGGTACTTTGCCTTCTGAAAATAACGTCTACATATCATTACCAAATGGAAAAATCTATGTTTCAAAGTTAGAACCTTATGAGCCAGCTCACAGGGAACACCGGGAAAGATATCCAATACCAGGGATCACTCCCTTGGCTCCCGGCGACAGCCAAATAAGTAGGTTTATATCATATCACAAAATTTTGATTCATGCTTATTGAAACAGAATAATTGCATTTAATTTCTCTGTGATAAAGCGATACATCCTCATCAGACAGAGCAAAACGAAAATCAAGGAAGATCGCCAACAGCAAGCCTCACCAAAATGGGGCCATTTATTGGGTTGGATAGCAGCGGAAGCCAAATGAGTAGGTTTCTGTAATATTATTAATTTTATAAATTTTATCATGCATGTCTATTTAAACCAAATAACTGTATAAAAATTATTTTCAAATATAATTTTGAATATGTATATTTTAGTTCCACAACATTACCAGGCAGATAGCATGGATAATCGTGGAAGAGATCCCACACCAGGGCACAACAGAATGGTTCCATTGAAAATCTTTCCTCCTAGCGCCAGCCAAATGAGTAGTGTTTCTTTAATATTATTAATTTTTTAAAGCATGCTTATTAAAAGCAAATAGCTGTACTAAAATTTTCATTAAATATAATTTTAAATATCTACCCTTCAGTGCCTCAACATTATCAGGCAGTTCACATGGATAATCGCGAAATATATCCTCAACCAGGGAAGAACGGTATGGAGACATTCACTGCGATGACTCCCAGAGGTATAAAAACGAGTCGGTTTCTGTAATATTATTAATGTTATAATTCATGCTTATTGGAACCAAATAATTGTATTTAAATTATCTCTAAATATAATTTGAAATATTTTTATTTTAGTGCTACCACATTACCAGCCAGATCACGTGGATAATGGCCCACCACCAAGGCACAACAAAATGCAGCCAGTGACAACTCTGCCTGCTAGTGGCAGCAAAAGAAGTAAGTTTCTGTGATATTGATATTTCTATAATTTATGCTTCTTTAAAGCGAATAAGTGTACTCAAATTTGTTGTCAATATAATAATAATAATAGCATATTGTGCAGCCAGGGGAAACAGTCTCCCTCCTGCGCGCATACGATATTTCCTATAACGAATTGATGATTTCAGAAATTTCTCGAATGTCTATATATTTCCAGAAATATATGGAAATTTACAACCATTTATGTTAATTTTATAGGTAAATATAGGAGCTTACCATATTTTTACCCAAAATTCGATTTTAAACATTTTTATAAACTTCCGGAAGTTCACGTAATTTTCTGATAATGCATAATAATATTACAGGTAATGTATAGTATATTGCCATCAATTGCCCAAAATTCAATTTAAAAATGTTAACTTATGGTAATTTTACACTTTAATATAGTATTACATGGTTTTACATTTTCTTTGGGGAAAATTTTTCCCTATGTATTAAGGGTCACTGAACGCGATCCAATCATTTAAAAAAGTAAACAAAATCTTTTTAATCTTTTTCTGGCGATGTTATGTAAAAAAATGCATTTTGTGAGTGCCAATTTTTGGAAAAAGATCGACTCTGTGAGCAAAAATGGCTTTATAATGCAATCAGATACAAAAAATTAAACATAGAGAATTTAATATGGTGGACATACTTCCGAGAAATATTCATTTTTGCGGAAATAAATTGTCCAAAAGATTTTTTTGATCAAAAATTGAGCATTGGCGATCAGATTTGCAATATTCGAAGTGGCATAACCAAAACGATAAACTAGAATGAGAAATTTAATGAAATTGTGTTGAGATGCATACTTTATAAATCTGTGTTATTTAGTTCTATCGATAATGGATTTTTTTCTATATCGTCTTTTTGCCATTATATGAAATGTGGTATTTTTTTTTTAAATCTTGTAGACAATTTATATCCACGAAAATAAACATTTCTTAAAAGTATGTCCGCCATATTGGATCCTTTATTTACATACGGAAAAATTTACTTAAGGAAAATGTGCAGCGGCTTCATCAAAATCTAGGACCTCAAACTTCCTGTAACATTTTTTGTCATTCAGGCATTAATGATTTAAGCCGTTTCCCTTTTGGGGTAGGCGTGACTCACTCGATGGGAAAGGCAGTAGTCTGAGGGAGGGGTTTATAGGATTTGTAGATTGATATAGAATTCATGTCTAATTAATTTGAATAACACTTTCATTCCGCAACACTACTCCGAAACAGCTTGCTCTCTATCAATCAGCCCAGGTAAGGATCATCACAGAGTCGTCCTGTAAGGTTCCTAACTTGAGTTTATTAGTATCCAAGGTCTTTTGTTTTAGGCGCCGTTTCCTCTACTTAGACTCTTCTTGTTAACTCTTTTCCGCCATACTTTTCTGTCCTGGCATACTTCCCTAGCTTCTTTCACGTCCATGTATTTTTTTATCCAAACTCTCTTGTTTCTGTGGCTCCTTAAGTCTCTTCTGAAGAGGGTCTTATTCACATATTCTAACCATTCTTTCTGCGGTCTGCCTGTGGGCACGCTGCCATTTTATTTACCTTCGTACGCTTGTTCCGTTAGTCGTTCATGTTTCATTCCCTTAACAAGCCGGAACCCACTTAACTGAGTCCTTTCCCCTGTGTCACCTTGTGTGTCTGTAACAACACATTGTGTAAGAATTATCTCGGCACTCACGTTGTCCATCATAGTTTTCCTGCATATTATGCGCAAGAATCTAATGTCAATCACGTTTATTTAACTCTTATCGTTTTCATGATAGGTTCATGTGTCGTTGCCGTACAATACAGTCTGTAGAAATATAGAATTATGTATTGCCATTTTAGCTTTATTTGATCAATTTTTACTTCTAATAAGGAAGCATGCTCTACTAATAACCTTCTTACCTACATTTATACATCTATCTAATTCCTTTTCTATCTTCCCGTCCCTAGTAAGTAAGCCACCAAGGTATACGAATTTATCCACTTCTTCAATTCTCTCATAATTTAATACAATATTGCATATTTTTTCTCACTCTTTTCTCCGAAAACCATAATTTTTCTTGTATTTACGTTAATTTTAAGCCCCATTCTCTTCGTGCTTGCATTCAGTTTATTCAACAATTTTTGCAAGTCTTCGACTGAATCTGCCATCGCAACCTAATTATCTGCGAATGCTAACCCACGTACCCTTAATGTTTCGAGATCCACACCTTCTTTGTCGAAAGGAGCTATTCTTATGCACCTTACGAACAAGTATTTTTGAGTATATTTTACTCACAGTACTTTTTTCTAATCACCTGGGACTTCTCCTGTTTCCATGAATAGATTTATTAGTTCGCACAGTCGATGTGGTATGCACTCGCCACCGTGTTTAAGCATTTCAGCTTCAATACTGTCTACCCCGGCAGCCTTACCGATTTTCAAGTTCTTATTTATATCCCTAACCCCAGTGACACAGATTTTTTCAATTGAGTTTTCTAACGCATCGTGTTCTTCATCGCAGTTATGGGGTCCTGTAGCTTTATCTGCGAATAGTCCCCTAAAATTGCCTGTGACAGCATTTAGTATCGCTCCTGCATCATATAGCATTTCCCCATTACTATTTCTCATGTTAAATAATTCTGTACTTCTATTTCCCTTCAGTTTTTTATAAAGGGACTTCTAACTTTCATCAAAGTCGTTTTGTATTAACTTCTTCTCGTCTGCTCTAATTTTATTTTAACTTTCCTTAACTAATCATTTGAATATCTATTTTTGTGTCTGTAAGCATTAATATGTCTGTTCCTTTCGTCATCGCTAAGTCCTGCCGTATTCGAAGTTCTCCTGTACGCTTCTTTCTTTGCTTTTTGGGTAGCCTTAATTTTATCACCCCACCATTTATCACCCGCCATTGTTTCTAAAACCGCAGTACCACACACTTCGATCGCACATCTAACAATGATATCCCGGAACTACGTCCATGCGCCGTCTATATATTTGTTTTTTATATGTTGGAAATCTGTTTGCGCACCAGTTTATGCAGGTTCTCCATTTTTATTCGCTTTTGTTTTCTTGGTTATCTTTTTTCTCCATCCCTGACCTAAGTTAATTTTGGAAATCGGAAGCTAATGATTAGTATTGAATTCAGAACCCTTGTATCAGAACCTTGTATCGTTGCCTAGCTCTCTTAAATGGAAGGTGCTTCAGGTGTCCGTTACCGATTAGATTCTCCTAAAATATGTTCTAGTCATCGAAAAACTAACCAACTTGTATTTTTTTATTTGCGGAAAACTACTTTTAAAAGGTGAAACAGCCTCTCAAAGATAGGGGTATCAAATATCGAATGTATAATTTTGTGTATAAAAACCAAATTGATTGGGATCAAACCTACTGGAACAGTTTCCTGGTGACAAAAGATGAATGACCCACTTTTCTCAACAAAAACAAGAACTGATACGTCGCTGCTCTTTATTCTAAAACAAAAATCAGATTAAAATGTTGTGTATAGTATGTTTGATACGTTGTTCAACCCCTTCTAAACGGTTTAATACTTTCAGTAAAAGGTTAAGTAAAATATTCAATATGCACCCTTATCTAAATGTCAATAAGTGTTGCGTCGTTGATCGTTTAATAGGATAAACATAACTGTTGAAGAACTCACACCTTTCCTGTATACTTCCTTTGACTCTAAGAATTCCACCTAAACGGCAGGAGTTTCACAATAATCCTAAAGAAACACATTTTGTTATTAAGGATTGATCCTCATTTTTATCTTTTATTAATGAAACATTTACCATGACAAAGTGAGATGTACTCATCGCTGCACATAATACAATTTATTTAGACTTGAGCGTCCGCAAGTGTCAGCTACTCTACCACGAAAGTGAAAGTTGTTTTTATTTATTGGAGAAATTAAACACAAAATTATGTTAAAACGACGCGCTTCTCCCAACGCTCCTTACACCACTGAACTTTTATCTGACGCGCTAGTTATTGTGATGTCACAAAGTTGTTGCACTGCTTGGAATGGTCGACATGGTCACTCTTATTTGGTGTGACAAGAGCCACTGTATATTGGTTTCAAAGAAGGACACTAACGGAAAAAGTGAAGCTGATCACTTCAATGGTGTGACATAACCACTGTAATGGAGTGGATGTTGCATTCATTCCAGTCTTGCAGTAACATTTTGACTCCAAGGAATTTTGAGAGGTTGGCTGTGAATGACTAATGTGTATGTATGTGTAAGCTGTCGATTGTGTGTAAGTTTCTTTTTTATTCGCGGAAGCCTATTGTTTACCAAACTGAGAGTTGAGGTTTCTCGAGCGTCAGCTATTCCTGCATACCTTTCCTGTAAGCCCACTTACATTTTCTGGTTAACCCTTGACCGCGTATTACCCAACAGATCAGTAATCTTTATCTAAAATTCTATATATTTTACAATTCTGTGTTTTAAAATGTCGACTACCAAGTACACCATCAATTAAAGTACAGTTCGGTAGATATTTGTATGAATTTATCACACTTTCACAGTTGTGAATGAAGTTTTATCCAATTTGGTTTTACCAAACTAGAAATAAAACTTTCTTAAATTTTCGAAATCTCCCAAGCCTACTCATCTAAGTTTGGTAAAGTTTCTCGAAATATTTTTTGCAGTGCTGGGATTACTCTCTTGAAATTTTTCTCTGCGTACCGAGTAAAAAGTAGGGCATTATCCGCGCTGCATAGGCCTACAAAAGAGCTAAAATCATGCATTTCTTATAACAATATACATATATTTCAGTGTTAGATCCTCACGAGGTAGATGACAGGCAATATCGTGGAGGATATGCTACACCAAGATTACGCAGAATTGAGCCAGTCCCTGCCTCGACTGCCTCAGCGTCCAGTGTCAGCCAAAGAAGTAGGTTTCTGTAATATTGATAATTTTATAATTCAAATTCACTCTTTTCCTTCTCCTTTCTTGCTCTTTTTTAAACTACTGGAACCAACACGTTTGGGGGCAAAATTATACCTCATCATCATGAAGTTTAATTTGAGTAGGAAATTACAATGACATATTGTGTTCTTTTCTTTTAAATTTAACATAATCCTAGATATGAAATTTAATTTAGTTTTGATATACTATTTATATTATTTTATATGTGCTACATGCGTAATACTTTTTTAAAAATCTTTATGGGCATTTTGAGTTTTGCTTAAATAACAAAACTCATAGATACCGGCGTAATAATGCTGTGTATAAAAACTTAATTAAAAAAACAAAATCTGTAAATTGAAAACTGATCTTTTTGTTGTTTCTTTCTTTAAGAATTTTGAGCTACTGAATTTAAATGCTCTAGATTTCAGTGCTAATTTTTTCTTATGAAATTAGGTACGAGTGGATTTCCAGAGGTTCGAAAAGAGCATATAGTTTTAGAAATGGAAGATGGTTCTCATTTTGACGGAACTCTCAAAGAAGGTGAACACAACAAAATACCAAGTTGGATGACTTACAAGCCAGAATTAGTTAACGATTACCGTGCTTTTATATTTAAGACATCAGATGCTCGTTTTTCTTCAAAACTCATATTTATACCACCCATAAACAATCATGAACATAATCTTGATTATGGTCCAAAGTACGCTGAAATACTTTCAGGAAGCGATCATTTGACAGCTAGAAATTTCATTGCGCAAAAGCCAAAATGCAACGGAGAAGGAAAAATTGCAGGTATTATGCTATTCAAAAACTACGTTTATATTTCTTCAAAAAATGGAAAAATCTATAGTTCAGTTTTAGAACCACATCACCCTGATCACAGAGAAAATCGGGCGCGTCAAATCTTACCTTCGAGTGATCCCAGTCCTTCACGGTAAATTAAAATCTAAAGCAAAAGCTGTTTTAAATTCCAATAAAAAACATCACACCCTTCGATATGAACGATGAGCCGTAACAAGCTGAAGAAGAAAAAAAATTAATTTGGTATAATTAAGGACATTCCGATGTGTATATTTAATAAAAATCTTGTACATTGGATTATATAATAAATAAAATTGTCATTTAACAATATTGAAGTATTTTTCATTTTGAAGATTTTGTACGAATTTTATCATTCTGCATAATAAAGAACAAATCACCAAGTGTTAATATCAGGAAAAAGAAAACAAGGAAGTTCAATGTGCATTTTACCTGCCTGATGTGCAAAGACACAAAACAATTTGTGTGTTTAGTCTATTTTTAATTTTTTAAAAATTGCCATCTCATTGTTGTAAACAAAATTGAATCTGTTAAGCTAAATGGTAAATTGACATATTTTCTCCAAATTATTATTCATTCAATGGGAAATTACTAAATAATAATATTAAATCTTCTATTTTAAATTATCAAAATTTTTTCCTTTTTTCAAACAAATGTGTTTTACAATTGACTGCAAGTCATGTATGCTTCCTAGTCGTGCCGAGTACTTGTACGACATTATTTAATTTCTCTATCATTGTGTCGATTAAAAAAAAATGAGGAATATTCCTGGTCTGCTACTACTCACATTATTGTCTTTCTTTGATGTTACAAGTAAGTATGTTATAATAGCAAAATATGCAAAAAACTAATTAAACTAGAGGATGCTTCGAATTTATTAATCTTCAAAGTTCCACTGAGCATGCCTTGGTCAAAATAACTCTAACCTAAAATATATTAAACTTCGACAAATTATTATTTACAATAATAATTAAAATAATTATTATAATGCCATGTGTTTATATATATACATATATCAATACATTAGTCAAACATTACCAATTTTCAATAAAAGCAGAATCATTTCCTTTTTCTTAAGACCATGTGACGAGTGAGTTACGTAACCAGATTCCTACCTTACTAACACTTTTTTATTTCCTAACTTATTTTCACACGAAGCTACACATGGATTTGAAAATTTGGGTCGATAAAGTAGGAATCTGGGCATGTGAGCCACTTAGCACATGCCAAATTTAAGGAAATTTTAGTTACAAAACTAATAAGCATATCTTCAAAATCATAAACATAACAATACCAAAAATCTGTAACAGAATTGTTCTAAAACGCTTTAAATGTGAAAAGAATTTTCTGTAAATAATTGTAATAGCTTATTCAGAGACATTTTTTTAAGAAGAAAGAAGGAAAAAAAAAGAAAAGTCATTCAAGACAATATCATGATTTTTAATTTTGATAGGAAACTACGGGTAAATATTGTCATGTTGTTTTTTAGATCAAATATAATCTAAAACATGAAATGGAAATTAACTTTAATATAATATTTATAATAATTATTTTATATGTGTGTTGATCTTTTATACCTTTTTTTTAAAACACTCATGGGCATTTTATTTATTTTTTGAAGAAAGAAACTTAATTATTGCGGCACGATTCTGTTTCTTATGAAAACTTAATAAAAGAAACGAACGCTCTATAATGCAACCTGATATTTTGCTGGCTTGCCCCTTCCTCCATTTAAACAACTACTACACTTGACTACTCTCGATTTTCAAGTTTTCTAGGAATCCCGTATCCCAAAACTTGTTTCTAAAATAAAAGTTATGTTTCATTAAAAGATTGTTTTTACTTTGTTGACTCGCGATTGTTTAAAATTACCCAATTAGATGTTCCTAGTAAACTAAAAATATATAACTGTTTTTTCACAAAATTAGATGCAGATGAATTTCCGGCGATTACTGAAAATCAAATTATTATAGAAATGGGAGATGGTTCTTATTTTAAAGGAACTCTCAGATCAAAAGTAGGAATACCCCCCTGGTTGCAGTCTAGGAAACCAATAGTTGAGGATTATAATGTTTTTACGCTTCAGCAATCAGGAAACGGTTTTACTTCCAAAATAAAGCTTATTAAAGATGAAGCTTTCTCCTCGCTTACCAAGAAGCATAACATTGCTTATGGTCCAAGGTACGCTGAAATAGTTCGATCAACTGATCATTTAAGAGCTAAAAATTTTGAGTTTCACGAGCGTCCATCAATAGACAAAACAGGAAGCATTTCAGGTTCTTTGCCTTCCACAAATCACATCTACATAGCATTCAAAAATGGAAAAAGCTATGCTTCAATCTTAAAACCTCATGAGTCAGCTCACAGGGAAAACCGGAAAAGATATCCAATACCAGGGATCACTGTCTTGGCTCCCGGCGACAACCAAATGAGTAGGTTTCTATGAAATTAAAATTTTTTGATTCATGCTTATTGAAACCGACTAATTGCATTCAAATTGTCTGTGATGAAGCGATATACCCTCATCGGGCAGAGCAAAACGAAAATCAAGGAAGACATCCAACAGCGAGCCTCACCAAAATGGGGCCATTCATTGGGCTTGATACCAGCAGAAGCCAAATGAGTAGGTTTATTTAGTATTAATAATTTGATACTGCATGCTTCTTGAAACCAGAAAATTGTATTCAAATTCTTTTGAAATATAATTTTAAATATGTATATTTTAGTGCCACAATATTATCAGGCATATCACATGGATAATCTTGGAAGATATCCAATGCCAGGGCACAACGGAATGGTTCCATTGAATGCCTTGCCTCCCAGCTTCAGCCAAATGAGTAGGTTAAGTAGGTTTCTTTAATATTAGTAATTTTATATTGGATGTTTATTAAAATCAAATAACTGTATTCAAATTCTTAAGAAATATAATTTTAAATATCTGTCCTTCAGTGCTTCCACATTATCAGGCAGGTCTCATGGATAATCGCGGAATATATCCACAACCAGAGCTCACTAGAATGCAGCCAGTAACAGCCGCGCCTGGTAGTAGCAGCAAAAAAAGTAAGGTTCTCTGATATTGATAATTTTATAATTCATGATTATTTAAAGGGAATGATGAAACTCAAATTTTCTATCAGTATTGACTTTTTGGGTCAACTTTGCAAGCAGCAACTTTGCACGTGCCCAAGCGTGCACGTCGATGACCAGACGGATAACTGTGCACGTGCAGAGTTGTCCAACTAACATCTGCGCACGTCAAAATATAAACGTATAAATTTGTCCCTTGGAAAACTGGGAACGTGCACAGATTTTTTCTGTCCAACTGTGCACATTTATTTTCTTATGTATGGGTCTATGCGAGGGCGTTCCTTTATATCCACGCATAAAACAAGTTTAATAGTTAAAATTATTAACGTATGAAAAATTCAGGGACTTCAGAGAATGCAGGGAAGTTAGGGAATTCAAGGAATTCGGAGAATTGAGAGGATGCGGGGAATTCATAAAAGTCAGATAATTCAAGTGTTCGCGAACGAGAGGAGTTTGTTTGAGAAAAAAGACGTAATGTTTCTAAACTTTTTTAACGACAAATAAATTGAAGCGCGTGTCCCTTAGATGAAGAATACAATCTCTTTTTTATTTAAAAAAAAACTTCTAAAAAATATTTGACTAATTTAAAATGTGATACATTGTTAAAATCTAAAACTTAAAATCTAAAATTTAACGTTCAGACAATGACTAAAATTTATTTGCAAAAAGTACACAAAGTTCTCACTCATTGAAAGCTTATTACTCAGCGGCAGAGGAATAAGGATAAAAGAAGAAATCGATAGCACTCTAAAGTTAGAGTTTAATTAAAGTGTAAACATGTACAAATAGATTTTAAATGGAAAAGACGATGTTAAATGAGTCACATGAAAATAAAAATAATTTACTCAATAAAATATGTCAGTCAATCCTGAACGTTTCGCCTGCTTTGGTGAGACAAAATTAGAAAAAAGATTCACGTTGTGATAGGATATCAAAAAAATATCGATAACATCAATATATATATATATATATATATCAATATATCTTTATTGGCTGAATATTAGCAATAAATACCAAGTTCACCTTAAATGACCTTGAAAAATGACCTGTGTCTTAAGGCCATGACTTTCTTTGCATTTCCCCGTTAGAGCCCAATATCTTTCATAGGCAACATTTTTTTTGTAGAGCTGCAGTTTTCAAGATATTTAGTAACGTTTCACAGAAGGGTTGGATGTTTAACCCTCTATATCTCAAAAACAGTCCATTTTCGGACTGTGTGCCACATAACACTATTAATCGAGACATTGAGAACTATAATTTTTCGAAGTTTAATAAAAATCGACCAAAAGCCATTTCATGTACATTTGCTCCGGGTCCTTGGAAATGGTATGGAATAATTACTTTACTGTCCAAAATAAAAATCCTAAAAACCGTTAGCGCTCTTATTTAAAATGATAAAATATGCAAATCACTTTTTTGCAACGTTCCATAATGGTCAAATGATAATAATAATAATAATACTCATTTTAAAGATGCTTAATATTTGTATACACTTTTCAATTATAATTTCTTGTAAGCAATTCATTTGCATATTTTAGAATTGAAAATCAGCGCGCTAACTGTATCCGATCACGGGGCCAAGTCGACGAAATTTAGGCTAAATTTTCATAAATTATCCCCAAAATTCTTCTGGGGAGTAAAAAACTCTTTACTCCCTGAGGAGTAAGTTTCACTAAAAACGATTTTCTTTAATACAACACTTTTTACTTAGTTTTTAGTGCAAATACCATCTTCTAAATAAAAATTTAAAATATGTGAGGCAATTAATTGAATTGCACTTATTTAAAAAAGGGCTCAATACGTGTTATCTTGTAATGTGCAAAAAGTTTAAAAACGATCCAAAAGTAAAAAGTAATAAAGGAGAGTAATGTGCACAAATGCTGTAGTAATTTCAATGGCAAATAAGATTTTCGGATTTACAAAAAACTCAATAAAACACACAGTTTTCAACGCAATACTTTTCTTTAATAAAGATTTAAACTATAAAAAAGCACGTAAAACTGATGAAAAATAAAGAACAGTCGAGTTCAAAAATGCCCTAATAATTAAAAAATAATGTCGATTCCCAAATAAAACTCCTGTCATTTTCCGATCAAACAAAATTGCAGACCTGACAAATATCCTTCAAATAAATAGTAATAAACTAAAAATAGCAATAAATAAGTAATAAACACTAGAGTATTTCATCGAGGAAAAACGCGAAAACTGCGCGGTGTTACGAAAAACGCTAACTGCGCAATTACAGGTTAACAGGGGTAGTGGTCTGAATTCGTTCAGACAGTATTATGAATGCTTCGCTTACTTATTTTCTTAATTATTTTCGTGAAAAAGAAAAAAATTTGTGTACCATAAAATAAATTCTGATAGACGTTTCAATCTGATTTCACCAAAACGTTGTTTGATTCACTTTTCTTAAAAATTATTTGACTGTTTCTTAAACTCTAGAGAAATGTTTATTATTTATGAGAAATAATTGCTTGGTTATTAATTTACTTTTCTTATAATATTTAGGCAAATACCCTGAGATCTCTCCAGACTTTTATCTTTATCCTGGAATCACTTAAAATTTGAGGGACTATTTTTTCTATGATTATACTCAAATTAACATAGAAATTAAAGTTTTTTTAGGATTATTGCATAGAACAACGTTTTTCTGTCAATAATACATTAATTATTTTTTGTTGACTAGTTATTGTTAAAAATTGTTAAATTCTAAGTTACTAGTATTTTAGAACCACAGGTATATACATATTCATTCTTTTTAAAGTAAAATTAGCTGCAAATGGATTTCCGGTACGCTGAAATCCTTTTAGGAAGTGATCATTTGTCAGCTATAAATTTCCATGTGCATGAGAGAGTAGTAAAAGGAGAAACTATAAGGAAAATGGGTGTTCCGCCTTCCAGAAACAACGTTTATATACCATTACCAAATGGAGCTATCTATACTTCAATGTTAGAACCTTATCAGCCAGATCACTGAGAAAATAGGCAAGTATATCCTGCACCAGTGCTTACCAGAATGGAGCCCTTGACTGCATTAGCTGCCAGTATCAGGCCAACGAGTCGGTAAAATAGCCCCCAATAAAGGTGCTAACATAAGAAAATGCGTATACAGTATGCTGGAAACGGCTCATACATGAGCCATCCTTGCATACACAGGAAGCGCTAGCCAATTGCATGAGATCTGTCACAGTGCTGCGGTGCGAGCTGGTTACGTACCGTTCACCTATCAGACTGTCGCTCGGGTAGCAGAAGTTTGCGATTTCGCAGCGCGACATATCGCATGGGATTGGCTGGCGCTCTCTGTGCGTGCACGGAAAGCTCATATGTGAACCGATTCCAGCATACTGCACACGTATTTTCTTGTGCAAAAACCTTAAATGATCATCGAACGTCTCCTTCGACTGCTCACTTGTCCTTTGCGGTAGATTAAAAGTTTAAATAAAATGTAGACTCCGCGCCGCAGCTGATTTCAATTCAGCCCCACTAGCTTAACAGTGAATTGGTGCGTCGACGTAATCTTAAGTACATTTACATGGAAACAGATTTCTTCCTGCCGGATGATATGGTGCCTTTTGATTGCTTGCAGAAATCCCGAAGACCAATTAGGAGTTAAAGTAAGCGGACTGAAATAAATTCTCATAATGGAAATTAATATTTTTTACCTAGATAACTTTATATTTTCCAAACTGTATGTCAACAAAAATACTAGAATAGACCGTCAACCGCCCCGTCGGTTTATTGGTTAAGGGTTTATTGAAGTAGGGTTTATTGGTTTAGGGTTTATGTGTATAGGGTTTATGTGTTTAGGGTTTATGGGTTTAGGGTTTATGTTTTTAGGGTTTATCAGTTTAGGGTTTATGCTTTTAGAGTTTATCGGTTTACGGTCTTTGGGTTAAAGGTTTAAGTTGTTTCGCATGATTTCTGCAATATATTCTGTCCCCAATGTGCGTCGGCACCAAGTAGCAAAAAATAAAATATATTGTTAATTTTGTGCTATGCTTTGTCATAGCGCGTCTAGGGCACTCAACTGTTGGATCTCGCACTTCACGATTGAGTATATATTTATCTCACGCTTTTCAGCCGATAATGTATATCTCTCAAACTACGTATTTCCATTATCTTCTTTTTGAAATAAAAAAATTACGCATAATATAAAAATACAGTTTTATTAAGAAACCCTGTAATGCAACTTGTGTCGTTTTTCCATAAATTTTATTTGCTTATTTCTAATGTTATTTTTTAAGATTTAAAGCAAAAATACAAATTCTAATGTGAAGCTGCACAAAGAAAATTTGTAGATATAATTAAAAACCATTTTATAATTTTAAGTTTATTCTGATAACAGAAGTTGATTGCAAATTTGCAGATCTTTTTTGAATGCACAATTTTTTTCAGTTATGTGTTTTCATACCTTGCATCTATTTTCCAAAGATTTAATATTCTTCAAGATCACTTTTGTTTTTTACGATTAAAACAAAAACTGTGCATTCTATCAAAAAATGATTTAAAATATATTTTTAGATCTTTTTTTGGTAGACAAATTTTGCCGCTTTAATTTTTTCGTAGCTTGTTTCTTTTGTCTCTAAATTTAATTTTTTTAATTTTTAATGCTGTTTTTTACAGATAAAGCGAATGAAATAGATCAAATCTTACATGGGTATCATGCTCACAGACAGACATACAAATGCAAAAAATAGTTTTTTGAAAAGAATTGTCTGTTGTCAAGAAAATCTGGATGAGCGGTTAAATATGTGTCATTAGAGTAACTGCTAACTCCTGAAATTTCTGGACAGTTTTCCATCTCCTTTTCCAGATCTGTCAATTTTTTGGGACAACCAGACGCTGTCTTTTTAAATCATAGTTTCATCTTATTTGCATATCTTGCAAAGATTGAATCCGGCAAATAAGTAAAAACGAATTTTTATTTTATTTATATATATTCCATAAATATGAATAAAATGTTGTGCGTCAAAGTCTATGACTTGGCATTTGATAAATTTTCTGTGAGACCATAACAGAAAATATTGTAAGTTGCGCAAATATATGCAGGAAAATTATTGAAAATATAGGCGATAATTTGTTAAGGATTTAAAAAGATCCTCGTTTTTAGCTTGTTCTTTAAACAAAAGATATTTTATTCATTTTTTAAAACAAAGTATATTACCACGGTCAAATTCTACAGAAACCTTACTGCAAAAAAACATTCCTAATTCACAAAATAATCGTAGAATTTTCCCGGAGAATAAAGCGACCAGAAACTGTTTAACAAAATTATTAATTCTTTGTTCTTGCTTGATTTGATTTTCTAAGTTGGGTGTGAAGCGATTTCTGCTCCGTAGCAGAGGAGGTTCATATATAGTGCTCTCTGGTAAAGATTCGAACATACCTGTTCCAAAAGTATGGTAGTATATCTGCGGCGTATAGGCTGAGTGTCCGAATTGCATTGTAATAAAATCTAATGTACATATTCTAAATATCTGTTGATTGGATGACGCTTATGTGTCCGATATCCGTAATTTTTTTCATATAAGGTCCAAAGACCAGGCAGGTCTGCTGCTGGCATCTGAACTACCCTTAAAGGAGGGTCGTCTTTCAGCAGTTTCAGTACACTGGTTGTGCAAACTAAAAGTGAAGACAAATTTTTAATACAAATAAATCTTGCTATTGCAGGTCATCCGGCAATAATGTAAGCCCCCTTCAATTATTTCATACTGTCTTTACCAAATCTCATTTTTTCCCAATTCATTGCTTCTCTTACTTCATTTTCCAATTAGAAGCTTGATATTCTTGTCCAACTCTCTTCCTATCCCTTTTCTAAATAACGTGCTGCATCCTTCTGTATCATCTCACACCATTTATTATTCTTTGATTTATTAATTATGTTCAATTTTGTATATACTACAGTCCCATCTCGTATCCCAGTGGGCACAAACGTTAAAGAACATCATTAGAAAGGCTCAAAAACTTCCTAAGTCTGTCCAAATAACGTTTTATAAACATACAATGTTTCAGAGACATTTTAAAGACTTATTTTAAAAATAAAATGTTTTTAAAACATTATTTGGTATAACTTATGACATTTTTTAAAACGTTTAAATAACGTCTTTTAAATTGTACGTCCAAGAATTGTTTTTAGGATGTTCCAATCACGTTCTTAAATTTCGTGTCCACACGGTTATCCTTATACATAAAGAACTCCCTTATTTTCCGTTCTAGATGTTATTTGATTTCTCGCTCTAAATCTCTATTCTTTCCACAGATCCTTATAAATCTGCTCCATAGCCAAATCATGACCATACCAGCGTATCAGACAATTACTGTCGCCTTCTTGAATCTTGTTTAGGTCACCATTTCCGATCCCCCATATTTGGTTCATTACTTCTGCAAAATTTTCTATCCTACCTTTTGTATAAGCCCTATTATCTTTATTTTTTCAGCTATATGCAAAATATTTAAACACCTTCACTTCTTCTATCTCTAATTCTTTACATCTCTCAGACTTTTTCTATCTTTCTTCTTTTGTAAACCTCACTGAATTTGTCTTTTCCACGTTGGGGTTTAACTTTATTCTATACAGGTATGTCTGCAATCATATTCTTAGCCACATCATTCTTTCTAAAACAACTGCCATCACCACTATATGGCCCGTTACTAGTTATATATTTTCTTTTGTATCTCCCCGCGTGAAAGGTTCAACGGGTGAACCATGATTCAACAATAGCATAAGCATGGGGTGCGCGTGGGATAAGCGTGACTTTATGTTGGGTCAATGTTCCCCCACGGTCATCCCACGTTCGTCTGATGGTTATGAACAATGGGTCAAGTATAACTAATGACCCATCTGTCATGTTTCGCCAACGCTTGAACTTGATTTGTTTGAAAGTAAAGTTTGGAAAAATTTTCGTAGATGGACACAATCTACTAAATTTTTCTCACATTTAGAAAGGATTGGCAGATTAATAATTTATTTTATTGGACAATGCTTAGTTTTTAACTTTTGCTTAGTTTACGCCAAACACAAAATATTATTATTTGAGAATATCTGAGTGTCAAATAAAATTAGCCTGTAAAACTAACTACCAATGATAAGCCGACGATCCAGGTGCACCGGATCGAGGACCACATACCTTATGACGTATTCTACAAAAACTTTTAAAAAATTCAAATTTTGTAAATAACTAAAATAATTTAAAATGATGTTGACGAGACGGGTGCACTAGTTCCCGCATCAAATAATTGAGTACATATTCTAGGAGAACTTGCAAAGAATTAGAATGTCGCCAACTGCCAGAAAAACTGAAAATTGTAAGCAGACGATCCGGGTGCTTGAACTGGGTCGCGCACTAGGTTACTTTTAACCAGCTTTTTACCTCGACAAAAATTGTCCATACTCTCTTTATTAAACTCTTATCCTCTTTTTACCATAATTTCTTCTATATCTTCTCGGAACAATAAATGAATAACTGCCTTTAAATCTACAAAGATTTCTACCATTTTCCCTTTCTCCCCTTTATAATTGTATTTTCAATATAATTCAGAACTTTTTTCCATTACTATTGTCCTTCCAAACCCTCTCCGATTCAGTGGACTTTCTCCTCGTCCTATTTTTCAACCTTTTCGATAAAACAGTTACAATGACCTTATACAATTTTGGCATTAGCGTCACTTCCTTATATTCCCTATATTCTTTAGGTGCCTGCATTTTTTTATGAAAATACGGTGAGCGCAGACCGAGTCAAAATTCAGTGTGAATGTCAGGCACTTCGTTAAACATAACCGATAACTCATTAAAATTACGACAACCGCTTATAATCAGCATAAAAAATTATCGATTTTTGTGCACAGTTCCATGTGTCTAGTGCTATTATTTGACCTTTGGTATCGACCATCTTGCTAGTTGACGTCATATCCTAAAACAACTGATATTGATTTTATACAACTGTAACCTGAAAATCTCAACTTAACATGATTTTTTCGGCTTTCGTGGTATAAAATAGGATTCGATATTTGTACTATTAAATCAAAAGCAACTTGCCACCGAAAAATACACTGCGCAACGTAAGCGTAGATGGTCAACTCGCTAAAATTGAGATAAAGATAGGTTCTCGGTTGGGTTGGTATCACTGCTATAGAAAGTTTGGCTATTTGCCTGCTTAAACTATTTTAAAATTTAATACACAGCACGAAACTAAATATAACAACACGTTAACGTGATATAACGCTCACTAGAGGACTTATCACATCGCTACAAGCAGGGCCGGCAGAAGCGGTGTTGGGTGCATCAGGTATTCCCCACTTAAAAATTAGGCGGCTTGGGCATAGTAAACTTTCCATCTCCCTCCCACGCACACGGATTCTGGAATAGTTTTGACTACTGCTTTTAACTTCCATAGAACCTATAGGAGAGGGGAGGCGTACTCAAATTCATTCTTCACCCAAACTGAAACTGTTCCGGCGGCCCTGGCTACAACCCATAACAATTTCTAAAGGCTCTTTTACACCTTTCGGCTATCAGTCGTCAAGCGATCAAAATATCAGATTATCCATTCTGACTCACTATTTGTGACTAATCACAGTAAGGCATTCGAGCTTCGCCACAAGACGTTGGCAAGTGTTAGGGGCCAACATTATTCACGTAAACAATTACAGGAGTACCTTTCCGCCTCACATGGTATTGGAAAAGGGGTACAGTTGCGACCTTACATTATTTCTGTGACCAGTCATAGAGGTGTCTTCTCGCACCCACGTGGCGTTGAAAAAGGGGTAGGGTTGAGACGTTAAATTATTTCTTTGACCCGTCATAAGGGTGACTTTCCGACCCCTCGTGGCTTTGTAAAAGGCGTAGGAAAGCCACCTTTAATTATTTCTTTGACCAGTCACAAGGTTGCCTACCCGTTCCCACAAGGCGTTGGAAAAGGGATAGGTGTGAAACGTTTTATTATTTCTGTGACTCGTCAGAGAGGTGCCAACCCGCTCCCTACGAGGTGCTAGAAGGGGTAGGGGTGCAACCAAAATTATTTTTGTGACCAGTCAGACGGGTGAATTTTGCCCCACGAGACGTCACTAGTAGTTCTTGTGTCGAAAATCGACGATGAAGTGTGATTTATGCATAGAACGTTCTGGTTAAAAGCGTCAAAATCCGAAAACTATAAAAATAACTCCTCATTTACATGGCCTCACTTTAAAATGCGTGAAAGTCCATTTCGTATGCTTGAAATATGTTTTTGACCGATACAGATAGTGTATTTAAACGTCGCAAATAAAGAACGTAATTTTTTTAAAGTTTTGACACTGAAAATTATATTTTTAGGCGTTTTTATACCGAGGTTTTAATCAGCGCGTCAACAGACAGCCGTAAGTGGTTTAAAAAAAATGTGAATAAAGGAAAAAAGTCCGGCAACATGGAATCTTGCCAGCGCCGGCAGACTAGACGCTACGTATTTTTTAATGTCCTAAACGTTGCCTTTTTTACTGCCCGTACTCTTGCTCTTTCTTTTCATAGCTTATTATATAAGCTATGATATATATTATATATTTCTAATACTTTTCATTTTTTCCCATTGTTATGTCATCCTTTTATCCTCTTTCGATTCCCTTCCTTCCTATTTTCCACCTTATATAACTTTCCTCTGTATCTTTTCTAACAAATCCATAACATATTTTTTTCATTATAATATTTGAGTATCCTAGTTTTTCTCCTTTTCTCTCTCTCTGTACCCGGACCGGTCGCTATTATTGTAAACTGAGGGACACGGTGGTGTCATGCTTCTTCTACCGCAACGTACACTGCGTGTATCGAGCTGTTTCAAAATATATTTCAACGTGAAATGGTTTAGTATAAAGATTATCATTTAATTAATTTAATCAACAATCTACTATTATTTTCTTTATCAGCCATTAGTCTATCTAATAGAGAGCGGTGACAAACAAAATATATACGCCACTGAGTAACTCTGCGAATTCATATGCAAAAAGTTAACGTAGATAACCTGTATCGTCTAGTGAAACAGGTTCAATTGCGTGCGCAACCACCTCGAAAATATGGATCAAAGAATCCTCGAGAACAGGACCACTATCATCCCTGGAGAACGGACGATGGACAGTCGACGCCTATCACTTTAGAGAGTGACACGTTGGGCGTACGGCTGATAGGATTCTGTCGAGGTATTTTACATCTTCAAGGAATTTCGGTTACCAAGGCTTACGTGAGCAGATTAGGAGGACTTGCGTAGAATTGCAAAGGGAAGGACTGATGCCAGATTTTTCTTGGAATTTCATTTATTAACGACAAAATACTAAACATAATTAAAATAGTGTTTCTTAAAGGTAAAAAAAACATCTTAGTGCTTACACAAGTTAGGCACGCCTCATCATCGGGCACCTGTCCATGCTGTAAATTGTGAAATTGACAGCAATCTGAACTGTTGTCCTAATATTGATTGTCACAAAGAGTGACACGTTTTCAAAAGGTTGTTTATTTGACCTCTCATCTATCTTTATGGGAATTTATCTAATAGATACCCGATATATTGGATCTTTAAACGCAATATGGGAACTTGTCCAAACATAATTTGAGGGATAAGTTTGTTTGTCTCAAAAGATTGCGGATGCAGAATCAGTCAGTTTTCTTTGAAAGAGAGTGTTAACGAATCCTGGGAATTAGTAAAATTCCCAAAATGGACTTAGATACTCCTTTTAAAAAGATGATCGAGTGCTAAGAAGTAGAATTTGCAAGAAAGTGAAACAAAAACGCTTAGTTATTACGTTAAAGATCATGCTGACAAATTTAGACACATTGAATTTTACAGAATGGACGACTGTCTGTACAATCAATACTGGTTTAAAAGCAACAGTCATTCCCGTGAGAAGGGTAGTCTTTACAGGTTAGCTAGCAAATTTGCGTTGCATAATTAATGGAAAGCCACATTTAGATTTACTTGTAAGAAAATCAAAGCAATCTGATCCCATTTAGTAGGTAGGGAGCAACCAAATCAGTAAATCCGAAAGCGAGTTTAATAGAGCCATTAAAAACATAAAAATCTGATAACCAGATTTAAAATTCACATGAAAATCTGTTCTCGCTTCTGTGGAATCACTTATTTAGATTAAAGTAGTCTGTATGTTGATAAAGTAAAAAGGCAAAATGAAGATCCTCTAAACAAGAGCGATTAGCAACACTGAAACTAGAGAAAATTTTGCTTTCAAAGAATTTTTAGTAGAAAATCATTTTAAGATTGTGGGACCCACATTGGAAAAGAGTAAACTTAAATTTAATGTCAATTAAAAACCTCAAGCAGCAGAAAATATCTTTTTATATTGTGTTATCTGATAAATTAATTCTTTTAAGTTTTACTGTCCTCCCAAGATTGACGTCGACGTGCATACTCGGTACCAATTTCCTGAACAGGGCACATTAAATTGTCTTACGATCCAAAGTCTCGTGATTTAAACTCAATGGAACCTGATTTCTAAAACTAAGAGTAAAAATAAGTAAGGTGAAAACTATATTTAGTACTTAGAGGCGTAATTAAAATGCTCATAAATACTTTGGTATGATTTAAAAAGAGCGATAAATAAATAATGTAACAAACGATTAAAACTTCAAATTTGCCATAGCATGTTTAGACGCTTTAAAGAACCAAGAGAAATCATTTTTTTTAAAAGTAATTTATTCTGGTTTTCTGTAGCAATTAATTTACTTTTTAGTCATTTCATTCTTTAGTCAGAATAGGCAGGGACAAACAGGGACAAACAGGTCATAAGTAAATTTATATTCTCCAAAACGTATAGAACCTCTGATAGAGCCCAGAAGTCTAAGTTGATAAATAATAGAAGTTATATGAAAATGTAATCTAAGAATCACATATAATTAAAAGTCCGGATAGAGTTTAAGATGTGGGAAGACTTGGAGACTACTTGAATGGATGGATCTTTCATAGTCGAAACGCCAAAGATAATCAGAAACGTTATATAAAAAAAATCAATATTTTCAACGAACAACGTGGAATCCATGTCAAGCCACATTTGCTCCGAGTGACTTAGAATGCACATATGTTTGAGATGGAAAACCCAGTTATACGTCGGGTTGCAATCAGGTTTTAGGGACATTGCCTTCAATTGAGGAAAATATCTTTAAGAGTACCTATTATCAGGCATTCCCAGTAACCTTGATAACCATATTAGCGCTGACTTAAGTATATCATAAGCTAACTTTAATGTGCATGTCTCTAAGCGGAGGGCCAGACATAAAATTCAGATGCAAATAAAATTTTTAAAACAGCACCTATAGCAATAATGGCTTTATAAAACAGACCCGAGTCTGATGTGTTGACTCCAAAATAGAAAAATTCGCTCACGACTTCCAGCCAATTCTGTGCGTAGAATAATTGGTATTCACATTGCCGATCTTTGTAGTATACCATAAATTTTTTTTAGCTTAATTAACCATTTAAAATTTCCCATACATTATTAGAGGGTAAGTTTCATTTTTTCTTGTAAGTCAGCCTGGGAGTAGGTGAATATGACTACGACATCGGCATAAGCAAGTTGCATAAGGTCACATAAGTGATCTATTGAAATTTCATTGGTACCGTGATTTCGTACGCACTCTTCTAGATCATATATAAAAAGTGCAAAAAGGAAAGGACTAAAGATCTCACCTTGACGAACCCTACAAGTTACCTTTACAGGCAAAGTCAAACCCTCGCTAGTGTGAAAAGACATGTTAGCGTTATCATAAAGATTTTTTATAATTCGAAAAAGTTTAGTGGAGAAGCCTACTCTTGGAAGTTTGCTACTTAGGTGGCAGTAGTTTACTGTGCAAAAGGCCTTTTTGAAATCTATATAAAAAGCAAAGATTCGTCGCTCCGGGATAAGCAGATGAATTTTAATTAAAGAATGTAGGGTATAAATATGATCAATACAACTTCTTTCAGGACTAAAACCGGCCTGATTTTCTGAAAGAAGGTTTACCTCGTTGACACACGCATTCTTGCACTTCTTTTACAGGTGCTTGTTCCATGACATCTTCTTATGCAGAATGTTTTCTTGTATTTAGCTCGTCCTGACTGATTGTCCAGTCTTCTTATATCATTAATCTACTATCCTTAGTGCTTGCTGCTTTACTCTTAAGAGCGCATTTCAGATTATATCCGCGCCTATAACGTGGAAGCCCTAACTTGTGAGCAGATAAAGTAGTTCATCCACTACCAAACACCACAGAGGAGTCGACAAAACACTCCCTGCAGATCTACCTAGTCAGCGGCTCCATAAAAAGAGGTATCACCCTTAGTCGTAGTATGTTTGCTGTTGACTAACAAGTGAAAGGTTTATTCTACGACTGCAATAGGGACACCGTGTGCGTTAATGGCTGCCCTGATCACCTTTTCTGTGGTGTAGTTGAATGGTCCATCAACGTTCATAAGGGTTCTAATCGAGAGGTCTTTTAACTTCAGTTGCCCTTCAATCAGGTTAACTGCTGTGCTAAGGGCCATGTTAATCGAGTGACCAGCTGTATGGGCGTGTTGTTGCGTCTCGTCGCTTGCCTACTTGACAAGACCTTTTGCGGATATATCTGTGCACGAGGCTTTATACTGTTTTTAGTGGGGAAAATGTAAGGTTAATAGGGCGGAAATCCCTGGGGTAGAGTATACCCGATCCGGCCTTCTTTCGGGATGATGTGCCTGGATCATATTCTTTCTGGAAATGTGCCTGGATCAGACGTGACGAAGTATCTCCGTCATATTCTGAGTATCGCCAGCCGGGGAATTTCAGAGTGACGAGAGCAGCGTCCGGATTTCGAGAAAGCAGCTTATCCAGTCTAGCCGCCTCTGCTCCTTTCTCGATGTCTGTGCAAATGTTAGACCAGCTCTCCATCTTTGCTTCACCTATTTCACTTCTATATTTATCCCTTCTTGTCATAAATAAGGCCCATAGTTTCTCCGTTTTGCCAGTACTGGCTCGTCTGAACCTCTCTCTCTCTCTCTCTCGTTTCTCTGCGAAGCTCTTCAAGTTTCTCATTTTACCAGTGAATCTCCCTAACTGTTCGGGCTCTTGAAGGTCGACAATTGCTTTTATTAGTAGATTTGGAGGCTGTAATAAAAATCTCGGGTGTCTGCGTCTCTAATTGACCTTGCCCTGTCCTTTCTTTTAGGATTTCTCGCCGATTTAGGGCCGGAAACGGGTACAGTGGATTCCAACTCGAACTCCATCTGTGATTGACCTGGGAGAATACTTTTATCTCAGACTCGCCAGTTCCTAATGTTATCTGTAAAACTTCCAGTACAGAGAGTGATGCCAATGACTTCCTCCCTGATTAAGCTACTAAAGATCGAGATGTTTCCCGTATTAGAAACATCTAAATCATTGGTGATTAGGTATTCAACTAGATCTTTACCTCTTGAGTTGACGTCTGTGCTGCCTCACAATGTATGCTGGGAATTAGCATTGGAGCCTAGCAGGAGTGGAACACACCTTACCTTGCAGTATTTCACCAGTGTACGCACCTCCACATAAACCCCTAATGGTATCTCGTACTAACCATGGTTCCTGGATTAGCTATGTCCGCTTGCAAAACTACAGAGGTTCAGAGATAGAACGTTCAAACAAACACGAAAAAACTTTGCTTTCACCAACATTTTTTATTTGATTATTAAAATTAATTTCACTCGAACCCATAATAGAACCTAACTAAGATCTTTTACCAAAAATTTGAAAACTGTATATGCTGAAAATGTTCCATACTCATTTTTTATGAAAACTTCTGCGCTACTAAAATCGATTTAAAAATTTACTATCACGATTATCTGAAATTAATTTTCGGGCTGAGCCTCGTCTCTAAAGAATAATAGAGGGGCTACTTCTCGTAATTCTTTAACTTTAACGATTCACATTTTAAATGTTTGCGATTACACAAGTTTTGAAATTCGAAGTTCTAAAATTTCGATGATTTAAAATTGAAACTTGTTTAATCTTTAAGTTTTAAATTTGGCATGTATGTAGTTTTGAATTTTTTTAAAATATCTAATTGTGTTTTAAAGATTACAAATGAAAACTTTCATAGAGCAATTTTGAATAAGCAAAAAAAGAAATTATTTGATTTTCAATAATTGTATCTTAAAGGTATGTGATTAGAATTTCTTTCAAGATGTTGTTAAATTTTTTTGGATTTACCATGTAAACTTCTTGAGTTTTAAACATTTTCCATTTGAAACTCTTTAATTTTAAAGATTTGCAATTGAAAACTCTGTAATTTTGAAGTGTATATAAATAAAACTGCTTAAATTGTGATGATGTTCAGATTTAAATGTCTGGCGTTATTAATTCCAATATTAAAAATCAAAGAGAAAAGTTGTTTAAATTAATAATTTTGGAATAGAATGCAATTTTCGAATTTCAAACTTATCCGTTTTTCCCTCCGTACACATATTTTTATTTAAAAAAGGGTTACCGTTTTACAGGGTGTCCCAGAAACCTCGTACCGCCAAAAACCAGGACATTGCTTTTTAAATTTTGAGCAGAAAAGTCCTTTGTTATTTTTCGAAGTTCTCAAAAATAAGCAAGATATTTAATATTTCTTTTGGCCAATCAGCGCGCTTGGCATAAACAGCGACAGTGGCGTAACAGTGGTCATGGGGACCCCGAGAGAATTTTGTTTGTTTATATATGTTTGAATCAAAGCAATGCTTAATGATGACGAGATGTTTTTCAGTTTCAATTCGCGTGATTGTAATTTTTCCGAAAGTTTTTTTAAAACATAATTGATCGTTTTACCTTTTGCGATTTCGAACTTAACAAAATTTTTGCAATTCGGAAAAATTACAAACACGCGAATTGAAAATAAAAAAATCTCGTCAGCATCCAGCATTGTTTCGATTTAAACGTAAATAAACAAACAAAATTCTTTCGGGGCCCATGACCGCTGTTACGCCACTGGCGCTGTTCCCGCCAAGCGCGCTAATTGGCCAGAAGAAATATTGAATATCTCACTTATTTTTGAGAATTTCGAAAAATGACAAAGGACTTTTCTGCTCTAAATTTAAAAAGCAATGTCCTGGTTTTTGGCGGTACGAGGTTTCTGGGACACCCTGTATATTTAAAACATATATCTAATGGTAGTAATTACTGAGTCAAACAAGACTATTGAACTCGGAGGATAAAGCTTAACTCCAATGGTCTGAAATGTATATTTTCTTGGATCGTGAAGGTCAAAAGAGATTTTTGAAAACGTCCAATGTCCCAAATAAGCCCGTAAAACGTTCTTTAAGACATTGAATGTCCTATTATTGTTTCTTGTTATTATCTAGTATAATTTTTAGGTTAATTTTTACTTTAAATACCTAATTTTCTTAAAATGTTAATATGAGCTCAAATTCTACAATTGAAAATATTAAAAATTTAAAATATCTTATTTAAAACATACTAAATATCTTACTTAAAAGTGGTTATTTATTCTCAGAAAGAAATGAATTTTCTTTCAACATATGTTGAATGTTGATGCTATTAACCATAATAATTTTAATATGAAACGCTTTAAGTTCAGGAGACTTTATGTCCAAATATATTGGATTCTCAACGAAATACTTGAATTTAAAAAAGAAAATATTTTTAACGTTTTTAACAAATTTTAAACCAAAAGGAGGAATACTAAACCAAAAAATTAAATTTTGAACAACAAAATTCATTTTTAACTGATCAGTATCAATAACAACCTAATGGTTATACTTTCTATCCGACAGGAAATTATTGTTAAAAACTTAATTAATCTTGTAAACAAACAGTAAAATTTGAAATCCATGCAACTGAATTTTTTATAAGAGAATTAAATTTTCAAAAAAAAAGTTTATTTTACAATAAAAAAGATGACTTCTTTATCACGACAGATAAATTTTAAATCTAAAGTGGTCACTTTTTAACTAAAAAAATTGAATTTTGTAAGAAAAAAAATGTCTACCAAATAGTTGATAGTGAATATATACTCAAATCTTTGATTATATAGAGGAAAGACTTAAAAATGTTTATAGAAATTAACATAAATTTCATATACAGATCTCAATTAACGTCTTATGTAATTTTATTTCAAATAATTTTCAAAGTTTTGTAAATGCAATACAGATGCACTGAAGAAGAGGTTACTTGTATCAAGTGGCTAAATTATTCCAAATGAATGTAGCATTAATAGGAATTAATATTTAATTAAACTGAGGAAATTTGAATTGATTCAAAGATGTTTACTTTTGCATAATGTACATAATTAGCAATTAATTAATTAATTTACATAATTCAAAATCTTGACAAACTGAAGACAGAAAAATTCGGCAGAGTAAACTGCACTTATAACAGGAATCAGACATGGGATCATTGCATGTTGATAAAACATTTTTTTATGTTTCACGTATAAGCTGTGTTTCTTTATAAATATTCTACAATATATTTGTAATTTTTGTAAATGAAATTGAAAAAAAAACGTTTCGCTTATCATTGCACCAGAACAATTTTTGATAACTTCAAAATTTTGGCTTGTGCAGCAACAGAGAGTAATGCAAAATATATTTTTTGTAAGGCAGTGATTAAATAATGACTCGACGTACGAGAAAACATCGCAAAAGTAAGAAGTTTTATTTTGTGTAAGAGATTGATAAAAAAATTTCAGAAAAAATCTTTGCTTCTAATCAGGCACGAGTAGATTAAGTATTAAACTTGAAGCTTAAAGAAGTAATACATTTCAGTTTTCAAACAGGTTTTCTCTTTGAGAAAAAATTCGTAAAATTTAACTAATTATTAGTGAAAATTTTTAAATTCAATCAGGAAAAAGTAAGCCACTTAAGATTATTTGAAAATAACTTATTTGAGTAGTTGAGGGCTTTGCTAATTTAGTAGCGAAAAACTAATTGCTTAATAAAAGAAATTATTGAGGACAGTATATAATAATTAAAGGAAGCTTAAAACACCAAAAAAGTCAGAAATAGAAAAGTTTAATAAAGTGAATCTGTAGTACTCCATTCTTATCTCTATTGAAACAAAAAGTAGTTCATATTGTGACATTGTAAACATAACAAAGCCTGCCTCAATTTAGAGGCATTGACTTATTCTAACTGTTTGAACAAAGTTAGGAAAAATAAAATTTTTTTAGAGTCTTTAAATGGTATTGGACAAATATACTCAAAATTAATTATAGATTGGGGTCCATCATGTACTAATTTTAACAGAGTTTTGATTCAATTTTAGAAATTTTGTTCGGTTGTATAGCCTAAAGAAGGTTATTTCAACTTTATCAATTTTTATGCAAAGGATGCTTTAAGGTTTTTTTAAAACACAATTCTTTCGATTTATCTACTTTCAAGTTAAATTTTACAGACGAAAGTGGAAAGCGTGAAGAATAGCGATGTTTAATAAAATGACGGGATAATGTAACACTTTTAACTTTATTGAAAGGATGAGTAAATCAAGCTGAGAAATTGTTGACGTGACCTAGTCTGTTTTCATTTGAAAAATATTGGCTTCTAATTGTCAGAACGAAGTTTGGAAACTTAAGATTTTTTTTTTAAATGACAATCGCTTAATAAGTTATAAATTAATTTTATACGAATATCTTACCGAAAAGATTAAGTTTCTATATAAGGAAATTTGACCAAAATGGAATGGTTATATTTTTAGTTAACAAAAATATAAAAAAGAATGATTTGTTACAAAATCGTTGAATTTTCTACCAAAAAGGTTCATTTCACACAAAAAGACATGTCTTTCAAAGATAGATTGATCTTTAATTTTTAAAATTCAATTTTCAACCAAATAGAAAATATGACACTCTTCAGTTAGAAAAATGCGCTTTCAAGCAAATAAAATTATTTTTAAATGTAATAGTTAAATTTCCAAACAAAAATATTCATTAACAAAATATTTAATGAAAAAAATGGAAAAAATGTCTTTTTTGATTGAATTCTGCAAAATGTTGATAAAGCTAAAAAAAATTGCTGCAAAATTTATTTTAACAAACAGAACTTACTAAAATTCAGAATTTTTTGATTCTCTTAACTCTCATCAGCTATTTCTATACGAACAAGATGGAAACAAATTTTTTTCTCTGACAAAGGAAAAATAGTTTTTCTATTTGTAAAGCTTGGTTGATAATTAGGAAAGTAAATAAGTGTTTGAAATTTTCCTTTAATAGTAAAATTGTATAAGTAACAAATCCTTTTTCTTATTGATTTGCTCGAATTTTAATTCTTCTGAATCTAAAGCTCTTTAGTTTGAAAAAAATATCTATAAAGCGGTTAAACATAATTTTCGACTCGTTTTAAAATTCTTGTATACTTCTGATATTAAAAAATATTTTATTCTCAAATTTTAATTTCTTTACGCTTTTAAACTTAGAAAGTAGAACACCAAGGAAGATGAATTTGCTTTTTACATGTGTTATATGCAGAGAAAAATAATTGGTGTCTTTAGCCTCTTTTAAAGTATCAAGAAATAACAATCTCATTGTTTTTAACAAAGTTGAATATGTCAGGCATATGTAATTCTTTTTTTAACTGTTGGTAGTACTCAAGAACAATTAGGGGAAAGAATTGTAACACACATAGCCTCAAAATACACACACCTACATCAAATTTGACAAAATTAAATTTTGTTGAATCAACCCAAATAAAGAGTCCCGGGGCGACCCGGGTGCGCCTGATCCTGCATCAGGTCATTTGAACCATCAGCTACGGAAACTTTTTTTTAAATTTAAGTTTTGTGAATGACTAAAACAATTGCAAGAGCTGAGTTAGTGACCTGGTTGCGCAGATGGCTCGCCAGGTCATTTAAAACGTCATCTACGAGTATTTTTTTAAAATCTAAATTTGTTTAGTATGCAAAATAATTAAAAAATGGTAATTTGGGGACCACTGATCGTCGACTCGCCATTGGTAGTTATTTTAAATGTGTAAAAATTTAAATTTTTTAAAAAAGTTCTTGTAGAATACTTGTTACACTACCTGGTGCATGATCCTGTGTACTCGGGGCGTTAACACACCATTTTTAATTGTTTAGGTTATTGAGGAAATTTAAATTTCAATATAGATCTCACAGATCTTATTTTAAATGACCTGGTGCGCGATCCTGTGCTCCCGCGTCGTCGATACACCATTTGCAATTTGCACCCATTGCACCATTTGCACCCGTACACGGGTCGTCGACTTACCATTTTTAATTATTTTGGTAATTAAAAAAATCTTAATTTTAAAAAAGCTCTCCTAGATGACATCTTGAACTACGAGGTGAATGATAGGATGCACCATGTATAGAACTTACCATTGAGGAACGGATCAACTACTGGAAAATCTAAGATTTTAATTTTTAGCGCAGGCTAATTTCCTATAACCCTTGGATGTTTTTTTTTAATTTAGTCATTTGTGTTTAGCGTGCCCTAAGCATGAAAGACGGACAGTGGCAAGGCTTGCGCCATGCTACCCATTCAACCGTGACTCATCCGCTCGCATCAAGAATGGGACTACCCGTCTGGTTATAGCCTAAGCGTAAAAGAGTTGAGGATTATAATGGTTTTATAATTAAATCAAAGGGTTCAGGTTTTACTTCAAAAATAGAATTTATTAAACCTGAACGTCACTTCTCGCTACTTAAGCAGCATCGTATTCCTTATGGTCCAAGGTACGTTGAAAAAATGTCAGGAGTGCAGCACTGGACAGCTAAAAAATTTCATTCTTACGAGCGACCATTGATAATAGATAAAGGAAGCAATTCAGCCTTGCAAAAATAGATTCTATGTATCAGTAACACCTGAAAAAATCTATGCTTGATTGTCAGAACCCCATGAGACATCTGACAGAGATCATCTGGAAAGATATTCAACACCAGGGATCACTCCAATAGTTGCATTTAATGCCTCTGCATCCAGCGCCAGCCAAATGTGTAGGTTTCTGTAATATAAATAATTTTATAATTTATGACTATGAAACCAAATAATAATATTCAAATTTTGTTAAAAATCAATTGAAATCTGTATGTTTTAGTGCTTTAACATTATCAGCAAGATCAAATGCATAATAGAGGAAGATGTCCACCACCGGTGCTCAACAGAATGGAGCCAGTGACAGCCTGGCCTGTCAGTGGTAGCCAAAGAAGTAAGTTTCTCTTACATTGATAATTTTATCATTCATGCTTATTCAAAGTGAATAAGTGTACTGATAGTTTCTGTCAATATAATACGAATAGTATATTGTGTACCTGGGGGAATTTTAGATTTCCAATAAAGGAAATATGATTTTCGTTTAATTCAAAGGTAAATTATGGTAACTTACCATAAATTGCCCAAAATTCAATTCGTAAAAATCTTCAAGTTTCCTGAAATTTATGGACATTTTCGGGAATGTATGGTAATGTTAAAGGTGAATAAGGTAACTTATTATACATGCCCCAAATTCAATTTTAAACATTTTTATAAATTTCCAAAAATCTATGAAATGTTTCGTAATTTATGGTAATTTTGCTTGTAATTTATGATAACCTGTCATTAATAACTGCAAATTAAATTTAAAAATATCTATAGATTTCCGGTAATTTCCGGTTGTTTATGTTAATTTCACAGGTAAGAACGATAAATTACGATAATTTACCGAAAATTGAAATTGAAACATTTGTACAAATTCAAGGAAATTTAGGACATTTTCAGTAATTTAGGCTCATTTTAAAGAAATTTATTGTAATTTGCAATACATTAGCTAAAATTCAATTGAAAGGTATCTACAAATTTCCAGAAATTTCTGGATATTCATGGTAATTTTCAGATAGATATGGTAACTTATCCTAAATTACCCAAAAATCAATATAAAAATTCTAATTTTCCAAAAATTTCTTAAAATTCCTGGTTATTTATAGTAATTTTACGAGTCAATATGTTAACTCACCATAAATTACCGAAAATTCTATTTTAAACATTTTTATAAATTCCCGAAAATTTATGAATTTTTAAAAATAATTTATGGTGATATTGCTTATAATTTATTAAAAATAAAGGTAAATTAACAAAACTTAAATTAAAAAATTTCTATGAATCAATTATAATGAATTACATCTGTTAACCGATTCCTTCGCTCGGTGAGAGTTTAGCTTTAAGCCCAAGATGGTTGTAGCCTGTCTCCACCTAGAGACCCAACCTCACTTATTTTAAAGTTCCTCTGTCAGACGTTTGGTATCATAACTTCAGTAAATAACCTACTGCAAATACCTACTTATGGCTCAGGTTCAGTTAAGATTCTGCTGCAATGACTCTGCTGTGTTCAGAGATCCAAAGCAGAGGGACCCGGTTGTCAGTCGCTAGCTTGGTCAGTGCCTCAAAGCACTTCCAAACTAGTAGCCCCGTGGTCGTTGTTCCATTCAGGTCCATGATAGCAGCCCTGCTGTCTGAGTAGATACGTATGTTTCGTTTATTGCAATACTCCTTTTCCTTGTAAGCACCCTGGAGCATGCCCTAAAGCATGGAGTAGAAATTTGGTCCCTGAGCATGCTTCGTGTCAGCCTCCTCGCTATGTAGATTAGTATCCGAACTACTATTGAGACACTGCTATCCTTGACCATAATTAATCTCCAGGCTCGCTTCGCAACCATGGCCTTGATGCTGAGATGAAGGAGCTCCTAACCTATTACTGTCCACGGAGCCATCGAGGGTTTTGACTTCGAGGCACTGGTGATGCCTCTCAAAATCAGCCACCTAATCCTGTCGAGGCGAGCCTTTACAGTAGACAGTTCGACCCTGCTATAACAGACAACCGCCGCATATATAAGCCTGGGTCGCAGGATCGCTGTGTAGATCCACATATGCGTATCTCATTTTAAGCCGCATCTTTTCCCTATGGTTCCCCTACAGAGACAAATAGTCGCTACTAGCTGCTTGAACTTGCTTTCCAGGTGCTCGTTCCATGACATCTTTTTATGCAAAATTTTTCCTAAATATTTAGCTCGTTCTTTTAATTCCAGGGTTTCTCCCACCAGTTTTGAAGTAGTCGTGACTCTCCACTTATACCTTCTGGTGAATACAACTGCGTCCTTCTTACTTGGGTTGACTGATAGTCCAGTCTTCTTACACCATTAATCTACTATACTTAGTGCTTGCTCTATTACCCCGAAGAGTGCATTCAAATACTGGCCGCGACCGATAACCAGTATATCATCCACATAGATTATAACGTGGTGGCCCTGACTCGTGAGCAGATGAAGCAGTTCATCCACTACCAAGCACCGCAGTAAAGGTGACAAAACCCCTCCTTGTGGACATCACCAGTCAGCCATCACACATAAAGTGATATCACCCTTAGTCGTAGTTGGGTTCCTGTTGGCCAAAAAGTGGCAGGTCTATTCTGCGACTGCAATAGTCACACCGTGTGCGATAATGCTCGTCCTGATCACCTCTTCAGAGGGGTAGTTAAAGTCTCCTTCAATGAGCATTAAGGTTTGAATGGCGAGGCCTTTCTGCTCCATTTGCCCTTCAATTAGGTTAACTGCTGTGTTTAGGGCCGTCTAAATCGAGTGATTATCCCTATAAGCGTGTTGTTGCGTCTCGTTGCTTGCCTACTTGACAAGAACTTATGGTGGATATATCTTTGCACGAGACTTTCTAATTTTTTAGTAGGAAAGACGTAAGGCTAATGGGACACAAATCCTTGGGTGAAGTATACTCGATCCTGCCTGCTTTTTGGATGAAAACTACACTTGCAATTCATCTTGCTCTCGGAAGAGAGCATCATTTGATGATCTAACTATCCTCTGTAAAAAGTCTGGATATATTCCATCTAAACCAGAAGAGATGTAAAAAATAAAGGACTTCCGGGCACACCTGAACCTGGCTGGGGTAACAATTTCGATAGCTAGCCGCTGTTTTGGGCCTAGCTGGGCCACATAAGGCTTTGATGGCCTCGTAGGTGTCGTTTCCTCTTTTTTTAACTTTGTCAAGATCGGAAAAAGTGCCTTGATCGGATGTGCTAAGGTAACCCCGTCAAACTCTGAGTATTGACCGCCGGGCGATTTCAGAGCGACGAGAACAGCGTTCGGATTTCGAGAAAGCAGGTTATGCAGTCGATCCGCCTCTGCTCCTTTCTCAATAACTATGCAAATGTTGGTATAGCCAGCTTTCATACATTACCTTACGTATTGCACTCCTATATTTGTCCCTCCTTGTCGAAAATTAGGTCCAAACTTCCTCTTTTTTGCCAGTACTGGCACGCCTGAAGCTGTCTCTCTCGTTTCTCTGCAAAGTTCTTCGAATTTCTTATTTTACCAGAGAGCCTCTTCAGCCTTCCACGCGAACCGAAAATAGAACCTAACCAAGCTCCTTTGAAAAAAATTGGAAAATGTTATATGCTCAAAATTTTCTATACTCATTTTTTATAAAAACTGCTGCGCTACTAAAATAGATTTAAAAATTTATTATCACTACTGTCTAAAATTAATTTTCAGGCTGATTTTTATTTTATTTTTATATAATTTTAATCTTTGCAATTACAAAGGTTTGAAATTCAAAGTCCTGAAAATTCGATGATTTAAAATCAAAAATTGTTTAATTTTTAAGTTTTGAAGATATGTTGTTTTAAATGTTTTTTTTTTATATATCTAATTTAGTTTTAAAGATTAAAAATGGAAAATTCATTAATTTATAAGACTTTTGATTGAAGATTTATCAATATGTAACCTGAATGTTTAACATTTTTTTGAAGTCGAACAATTTTGAATAAAGAAAATTCAAATTTATTTAAATTTCAAGATTTATATTTTGAAGGCATGTAATTAAAAATTCTTTAATTATGTTATTGAATTTTTTGGACTTACCACACCAACTTTTTGCATTCTGAACATTTTCAATTGGCAACTATTTAATTTAAAAGATTTACAATTGAATACTCTCTAATTTTGAAGCATATATAAATAATCCAGCTCAAATTGTTATGGTTTTGAAATTCATATGCCAGGCGTTTTAAGTTCTTAGATTATAAATCAAAGAGAAAATTTGTTTAATTTAATAATTTCTGGATCGAATGAAATTTTCGAATTCCAAACTCATCCGTTTTCCCCTCCGTACACACACTTATATTTAAAAAAGGAGTACCATTATATTGAACTTGGAGATTAAAGCTTGACTCCAATGGCCTGAAATGTATATTTTCTTAGATCGGAAACGTCAAAAGAGATTATTGTAATGATTTAGTAATCGTCCCATGTCAGTCCAAATAAATTTTTGAAACCGTCCAATGTCCCAAAGACGTTCTTAAAACGTTCTTTAAAAAAACCTAAAATTGGTTATTCCTTCTCCAAATGATTGTGTAACCCATACGTGGCCTGTCCCCAGGCGGTGGATAGGGGAATGCTCGCTGAAAACAGAGGGTAGGGCTGAAATAAAATAGGCCCCGCAGGCTAAACAGATTGGGTGAAGAATACACCGAGAAAAGAACACCCAAGTAAAGGTGTTAACAATCATGCCTCCTAGAGTATCTAGACCCTACCCCCGCTCGCGGGTCTCTGCGGGGGTGGACTTCTATTTCCCTAGCTACTCGTGGAAAGAGCATGCAGAATATAGGAACAAACAAAGACAGGAGTGTGCATGGAATGCTGGGTGGTCCTTTGGACGTACCTGAGGAAACGGAGAAATCCATTCACAAGAGGGATGTAGCGGAGATGAAGGTGACGCTCATGGAGCAGCATCATCGCCTTATAGAGCTACAAAAGGAAGTGAAGCAAATGTGAAATTTCAGCAGCACAAAGGCATAAAGGAAGTAAAAATGTGACTTACAATTAGGGAAGGCCTAAATGAGGCGGAGAGATAAGTAGATAGACACCGCGATCACTCATTCGCGAGCGAGGGGCTCTACAGGGATCACATCGAGAACGTCGGAAGAATGGCTAGGATGACAGCAATTTCCAGAAAGGAGAAGGTCAAGACTAGAAAGTTTAGTAGCCGAAACTGCACTCGGACCGAAGAAGCCGTGTTGACTCCCACTTTCGGCGATAGGAAGCGAGAGAGGGAGGCCAACCTGAATTCAGTGGAGGCGAGCTCTTCCAAGCCTAGGTCCAAGAAACAGAGGACTCGAGAGGTTAAGGCAGTAACCTCGACCCAGAGAAAGGAAGACTGAACCTACTTCCGGTAATTCCAGGAAGAAGAAGAAAATACAGAGGCGAGCACGACCCGAGGCGGTTCTTTTTAAACCAGCCAAAGGCCTGAGCTACGCGGAGGTCCTCAAGGCCTTTAAGCAGAAACTGAAACCTGACGCCCTTGGCATGAAAATCCGGGGGTTAAGGCAAACTACGGAAGGAGAGGAGGTCGAGGCAGCTGTAAGAAGCCACTTTGGCAGGAAATATGCTGGAAAAATTACGGTCAGCCTCACGGAAAGACTAATTCCGTGGCATTCTAAAGGCTTTCGTGGAGCTGGCAGAAGAGATAGCGTCGAGACTTTTGCGCACAGGACACCTAAAGGTGGGATGGGTGTCTACTGCGCTACCGCCGCCTTGGCTTCAGTCATATATCAGCAAGTTGTGTGGGCCCTGATTATAAGAGAAACTGTTGGAGATGCGGCATAGAGGACCATAGGGCTGTAACGTGCGAAATCACGCCACAGTGCTGTCTCTGCGCCGCAAAGGACAAAAAGCCCCGGACAGACCATCAGCCGGGGACGATGCGGAACTTGGCGCATAGAGAGGCAGCCTTGTTGAAGAAGCCTCCCGGACGCGCAATCTAACTACATAGCTGGGTAGGTCCGATAAGAAGCCCAGGCCTGCAGATAAAGCCCAAGCTGGGACAGAAGTTAAAAACCGAGGCACGGCTAAGGAACGGCACCCCCTGAAGTAATGCGCAAGCGGGTCTATATTTATATATACTAAGATCGCTGTAGTGATGCTATTAATATCCCCACACTACCGAATAGTGCTGACTCTTCTTGGTGTGTTATACGAATCTTTTTCACCAGCCCTCGTAAATA